>JARJUX010000029.1:0-284349 GCA_030789285.1 Arthroderma sp. MBC 929 | reverse complement strand
ACATGTATATATATATATATATAAATAGATAGATATCCCAATATAAAACTAGAACAAATCCTGCATCACTCGGGAAAACTCCCCTTCGTTCCCCAACGCTGGTGGGATCGCTTCGCCTGCGGCAGTGGTCTGCAAATCATTGTCTGCAGAGATAAACTCTCCCCCTCCTCCATTCAAGCCCTCAGAAACCGGAGGAGGGTGTATATTATAAGTGGAGTAGCCTCCAATAACCTCAAACAAGTTCGTCAATTCATTGCTCATCTGGAGGCCATTCATGGGACTGTTCCCCAATTCACCTTCGGTACTATTGACTCCGTAGGGAATAACATCCATGGGATGTCCAGCTAGACCAGCCATCGCTACTGCGGCTGTAGAATGAGGGTCTGTAGAGTTTGGCATGATCGTTCTAGGCAGTAGACCCAGTTTTTCTCCAATCTCTCGAAGCCCCCTGATCATTTTCCATAGTCTTTTTGAGACGTAGGATTTGGTGCTCATGCCCTTAACGAGGTCCAAAGCCATATAGAACTCATCTCTTACCTGCCGATTAAACTCCATGGGAGCATGTGAAACTGCAAGAAAAAGTACAGCAAGCGCCGCAACCAAAAAGTAATTGAAAAGCACTTGCTGTGAATGGTATATGTCAGAAGTTTGGTTGAGCTCGGTGAGAACACGAATTGTGTTTTTCGCGATATCTACCACAGTCTGGGCGTAGGCCATATTTTCCACGATGCTCGTAGCCGAGTGTAGCACGGGTCGATAGATGAGAATTCTAAGGTGATTCCCACGGATATACAACACTAAGCGTAGCCGTCGAATGCCACGACTGACTGGTACTTGGTTTCCCGGTGGCTCGGCAGGATAGAACTTTAGCTGCTCAGGGATATTTTTCAGCCATTGTAAGACCTGGTAATCCAGGAAACCTATTTTCTCCCGCTTGATATTCGTGCTAACTTCCGCTCCGAGCCCGGCGTACCAAACTTTGGAACTAATGCGACAGTAAAGAACCATTGCTTTCAAATAAGGGACGGAATCGCTCTATTCAAACTCCAGCTTTTAGCTTGGCTGTCTTGAAGTATATAGGGGATTCTACATCAGGAGAACTTACCGGATCTGATAAGTATGGGTCAACGTCCTCGTCCTGGATAACAAACGGTAGGCCAGTTCCAAAGCACCATCGACGATCCAGGCAATAAACGCTCCAAAAGGTCTGGTTGACAGATACCAAGTCCTCGTCAGTTGTAAATGCTTTCATGACGGCATCTCGACGATGAAGCCCCATTTCCAGACACATACGAGCTGCCAGGCCAATCAATCGATAGGCCATTATTTCGTTATCCGTATGGAATTGATATGTCGCCTAAAATGCATCCGTTAGCAACTTGGCAAGCAAATCAGCTGGCCACCGCATATACTAACCATAAGGGTAAGGAGTTTAATAGTGATGATTTCCCCTGGCTGCCACATCTTGTCTTCGAGTTTCTGTTTAGCACCGGCAAAAAACTGAGCGCCGAGCGCGCTCTGTCCATTTCCCTCGACGACAAGTGCTATTGCTAAAACCGTTTTCAAGATACAGGATTCGTCGTCGCTGAGACAGTCAGCGCCGGATTTGAATCTCTTTGCAAAGCCAGTTCGATCCGCAGCTTCAATGAAAGTATAGAGAAGATTCGTATGGCCAATCATCTTCTCGATATCAATGAACGGATACATATGGTTTATCTCATCCTCATATACTCTGAGCAAGCGAATTGCCTCTTCTCGCCTAACAACCCATAGGGGATCCTTGCTGGGATGTGCAGGATTGAGTGGGTATGGGGAATGGAGGGAAGGCGGTGTTTGTGAGGGAGTGGCATCCTGAGTAGTGAACAGATCATGGCCATCATCCGGCTGCGTGATTCCCATAGTTCGTAAACTGGATTTGGCAACATTAAAGTTGAAAGCTGCACTGGTAGGACCGTGAAATCGGGGATGTTTTGGCTGCTCCTTCACTGGTGGTGGTGGAAGATTTTGATCGAAGTTCTGCTGACCATCAGATAACGGCTGTGGTATATCGCGGTTGCCGTCGTCGACGGTGGAAGAGTCGGTCCTCCGATGTAAATCATTGATGTTTGCAAATAGTGTATTTACTTGGGTTTGGAGCTGGTCAATGTGCGATTTCATAGAACGGAATTCCCTATAACAATGGAAGAGAGAAGAATCATTAGCACCCGCCTTCGTCCATATGCATGTATACCTAACTTACTCGGTATCCTTGAAATTGCTGTTACAACAGTTCGGCGCATAGAGACCTGAGAACGCATGGTAAGTAAGCACGAAGTACAGGGAATGATTAACAGCTCAGAACAAAAGAACAATCTCACATTCAAGGGACAGGTGCCCGCATCTCTGACAAGGAACTTGGCCATTGCATTTTATCTTTCGTCTTTTGCATTCATTGCTGTGCGGACAACACACAGGTTAGCGAAACACACCCGACACAACAGACAGAACATCCTCCAACAGCCCAACAGAAGGAATTCAGTGGAGTTTGTCGCACCAGGCAAGGGAGATATAGCGATTCCGCTTTGAGCGCGTACGATTTCCGCTGTTTGGTTCCGCTTTTCTCTTGGAATCTGTGCCATTGGCAGATGCTGGAGTTGGAGTTGCAGTTGCATCGCCACTAAGACCTGCTGGGCCTGGCGATGCAGATGCCATCGTCTTCTCCTGTCCGACCTCTTGAGCAGTATCCTCACGTCAAAGAGAACGTAACAACTTCTTTGTGGTTCTTCATCGGGGTTTGAAGCTGGGGTTATGGAGACCGAGTCGGGGTCCTTGGATGTGGGTTGCTGCCCTGGCCCGGGCTAAATCTCGGGCGTTGCTTGGCTGATTCCAAACCGCCTCTAAGAGTTCCACACAGCGAACACAACAACAAATTGGCGTTGCTCTGATGACATCTAGCCTTTAGCACGTTGGAACGCCGTTGAAATTCAAACGTTTTAAACGGTCGTAGCTGGGTTTGCGGGTCCTGCGGGAATGAAAGCCGGCGCCGCGGGATGCGCAGGCAAAGTGCTTCGATATCAACTGCCCAAGACTCTCCCGAAAGATGACATTAGCGTATTCCAGCAGCTCTTCTTCAAGCCTCAGATACCAGTCGTGTTACCGCGGCGTCACTTTTTAGGCCTTCCTGCGGTTTCTAAATGGTTTACCGTCCCGTCCTCGCATTCGGCTGCCCAACTGAATTACGACTACCTCGAGCAGTACGGTGACTGCAGCGTTCCTCTCGAGTTGACTGTCCGAGGTCAAGACGGCTCCAGCAATTTCAAACGCTCTCATGCTCCGCTAAGCTTGTTTCTTGCATGGACTCGCTCCGTCGAACCCTCGCCCACTGCTAGTGACACCTCTCTATATCTCGCTCAATGTCAGCTCCTCGATCTCCCACCTCCGCTTCGCGAAGACTTCCCTACCCCGTCCTACGTCACACATGCTGGAAAAGGTGATGTCTACGACACAAACATCTGGATGGGCATTGCGCCTACATATACACCTCTACACCGTGACCCAAACCCGAACCTATTCGTGCAACTAGCTGGCTCGAAACGTGTCCGTCTGCTCGCTCCCGACGTAGGGTCAACCATTTTCAAACAGATCAGAGATAAGCTAGGACAAGACGGTAAGACACATAACGCTGTGTTTCGCGGGGATGAGATGATGCAAGGTCGTGAAAATGAGCTGTTACACGAAGAAATATGGGGTGTCAATGAAGCAGAATCCCGACAAGCCGCAGATGGGGATGGCACTGCCTTCGATGTTTCTCTTGAGGCCGGCGATGGGCTGTTTATCCCAACCGGGTGGTGGCACAGTATCAAGGGTGTTGGACAAGGAGTTACGGCATCTGTAAGTTTAGAGGTTTCCCACTCGATCTATACTAATGGGTTTGGTAATTGATGGGTTCGTCTCTCTTAGGTCAACTGGTGGTTTCGATAACAATCTACGCGGATGTTGCTTTGCCGAGCAGCCAATTCTTACGCAGTGGCGGTTGAACGACAATCATAGGAATAGTAATGAAGTCTTTGGGGAGGATTGATTCAGCGACGAAAGCAGATATTGATATTAACAACTAATCCTCCGTCCGATCTTACCATCATCGCTCGAATAAGGCACCGAAATCAATGACAAAGAAAAATTGGGTGAGTAACGTACGCGTATCGATACACGTCAAAACAGTTTGTTTAAGTACTTATCGAGCCAGTTCCTGTAAAATCCAGTTAGCATGGGAAAAGCTACCGCATCAAGGGTACGCAAACCCTACCTTGGGGGGACGGGAACGAAGTTTCGGGTATATTCTTCAATCTCCTCCAAATCCTTAGCCAAGTCAACCTCCTCAGGCTTCAAAAACTTTGTACGCTTGTAAAATTTCCAACCCAAGAAGATCAATGGACACAATCCGATCATTGTGTACGAGAAAAGGAAGGTCGGTATATCCCATTTCCCTGGTAGGAAGACCTTATACCCACCTACAAAGGCCATGATGAACGGCCCAATAAAGCCGTAGTACGCAAGAAATGGTTGCCAGGGACTCTTAAACGGGAGAGAATCACGCGATAAGCCCTGTGCCTCGCATGCTTTTTTGAATCGAAGAAAGGTGAAGCTCAAAGCGGCAAAGTTGATCAGCTGCGAGGCCGTGACAAGATTTATAAACCACTGCAAGACGACGCTGGCGCCGTTGGAAACTTGCAAAAACGCCAAAAGCGCAATGAGCAGGATGAAGCCAACACAATAGATCGGGACTCCGTTTTTGGCACAGCGGGTGAAAATGCGCGGCGCTTTCCCTTCAAGAGCTAATCCATAAAGACATCGGCTGGAACAATAGACATAGCTGTTTCCTGCACTAAACGCAGCCGTGAGGACCATGGCGTTGACAATATGTGCGAAATACGGGATCTGCAATCGCTCCATTGAAAGAACATAGGGGGATGCAGCGGCTCCCGGAAGATCGTTCTTGAACGCATCTACCATCTTCGGATCGTTGTGTGGCACATTTAAGCCAACTGCCAAACTACCCAGGACGAAGAATGCGGTCAATCGGTAGAAGACGGCGTTGAAAGCGGCGGGCATGGTCTTGCGAGGGTTTTCTGCTTCACCAGCTGCCATGGCTACATAGTCAGGACCGGCGATCGTGAAGCTGGCTAGGATCAAGCATTGAAGAAATCCAAGCCAACGGCCGAGGTCCCCCTCCTTGTAGTATTCAGCGAATGCACCTGGTTCTCGCCAAAATCGGAAACCATATCGATCGCCGATGGGGTTCCCTCCAAGCATGGTGATGAACGTATAACAGAGGAGGGCGATGATGAGGAGCATTTTGCCGAGTGCTAGCCAAAATTCAGATTCTCCATACCATTTCACGGCGAATAGGTTTATTATTCTAGGGACACACAGGTTAAACCGAGTTAGAATCTTGAGGGAAAAAAAACGAAAGCCTGGATGAATATCCTCGCGGCTGAAGGGGGAGGGTGGTTTGGGAGTTAAGGACACGGGGACAAGTGTATAGTGAACAAACCCGTAAAGAATGATAATGATAGCGACAATTGCTGCTGTCGGGACAGCGTCACTCCAGTAATTGATGATAAAGTTGCATGCTACGACTTCGAATGGAACCATAGCAGCTTCGAAGACGAAGAAATTCCAACCTATAGTGACACCGAAGGCTTCGTCGACGAACCGTCCGGCAAAGCGAACAAAGGGCGAAGTGATGGGCAGATATGTTACCATTTCCGACATGCCTATTACCTTGGATAACACATTGGTTATTATTTAGCATAGTTCAATTTCTTTTGGGGAGCATCATCTTCAAAATGAGAAAAGCAAAGCGATATGCGGATCGGTGATGGTTGCACAGTGGGATTCTGGGGTTGAAGCTACTGATTCCGGTCAAGGGGCTGCATTTGGGCCATTCTAGGAATTTGGTGCTCATGGGCAACATTCGAAAGATGTTCGTACGTGATGATTTCACATGTTGAAGAAGTCGCATTTGGGGGTAGGAAACGGGATTCTATCATACTCATTGTGATAGCCAGGATGAATGTACACCTATGTTTGGAGATAATATAAGATTCAACTCTTTCATACGGAAAGCATTTAAGTCAAGCAGGGGGAATAAAAGCATTTTTTTGACCACCTAACTGCTGTGAGATAGTCGGCCTGCATTGGTAACATATCATGAGGGCACGCATTCGCGGTGCATAATAATTTGCACCGCCGCAATACAATGAGGTTCACAATCATCTTTCGGTTAGACTTCCCATGAAGGCATGGTAGAATCCATAGAAGCGTGGGCTGGCCATAGTGAGAGGAGTTCGACACCTAGGCACACAAGTGAAAGTCTATCATGGCTGGGGAAATGAAGGCTACAATAGCTTTCACAAGAAAAATAATGGCCAGCTGCAGCACGCGAGGAACAAGTTCAGTAGCAATGGATGTCCGTCAAAAAGCAAAGTACAAAACAAGGATAACACCAGCAACCCAATATCAAGGGAGTGCTCATTCAATTGAACTAAACATACCAAAATGTAAAAGCGATGAACAGGCTGCCTGGGCCGCCGTCGATCAAGCCCTGGCCGATTTGAACATAGAGCGCGGTACCAATTGTACCTCCGATACCGATTAGCTGAATGTGTCGCGGCCTGAGCTTGCGATGGGTCGAATCGAATGTCGGTTTCTCATCACCAGGAAAATCTTCATTGGCAATGTTGCTTCCACTGCTCGTGAAGCTGGTACGCATACGATTGGCAGGTGGCGATTTCTCATCGTGGGGTACACCCGTTGCGGTGGACGCAGCCTGTAGCCCCATGATGAGGAAGTGGAAATGTTGGGGAAACAGTAACAGGAGGCCTGTGTGTATTGATATAAAAGTCCTGTTGGTAGCCTCAATTATTCCAAAACAGTGGGTAGAAGAAAGGAGTAATTGTCCACCAAACAGACATTACAAAATATAGTCAAAAAAGTAAAGCAATTAGAGGGTTAAAGCTGAGATATATAATAAAGAAGTTTTAATTCTTTTTCATCTCCTGATGTCCAAGCCCCGGAGGCAATTCATCGGGGCGTAAGCGAGAAAAAAAAATCTTTCCTGCTTTGCTCCTACTATATCGGAGACCCACCCAGAGGAGGGGAACGGCATCATACAGCATCCATAATAAATGGGGAGACAGGCCTTAGCAGCGCAACCGGAGCCTTCCTAAAGTCAATGCTGAATTCCTAGCGCGAAAGTGAAATGAAAGTAAAATAAGAAGGGAAAGGTCATACGAGTCGTAGAGGTGGTACCAAACCTGCGATCCAGGGCCTTGCTGCTGATGCAAGATGCGAGATCGTCATCGTGCGCGTTCAATCAGCAAGCTCTTCGGCTATATTATCCCAGCAGTATCTGCGGCATCCCGCACCCTGTGGCTTAACTCCCTTTTCTTTATTACTCGAACCGAGTTTGTGGGTGGACGTGTCCAACATAGGGTGGGATTTGTAGCCCGCGGCTGAAGACGTGGGATCCAATAGTGTTCTTGAGATACTGATGCCAAGCTGGTGGAGAGAACGTCATCGAATGCGCTGAATTCTGGCTTGCAAATATTCTTAGCAGTACGGAGTAAGAGTAGTTTGGGATACGTGCAGAGAGTGGCTCTCAACCTGGCGTTGCTCAAAGTTGGAGGTTAAGCTTTCCCAGGGAGGACAAAAAGCTCTAGAAAGGGCCTATTCTCACTCGACATCAAGCACTGTGCAGCCTTCATGGACGGCTGAGATCGTAACACAGAAGAACGGCCCTTCTAGGCAGCCTTGCGACTTCGTTTTTTGTATCCCGTCAAGCGTTGCAGTGTCATCCATCGTTAGCGACCAAGAGCGATGACAGCCAACGTGATCACTCCTGCCGAATACGGACCGCCCGCCGCCAAGCCTCAGGATCGGCACTAGTCCAAAAATAGTATGGCTCAGGCATGTGACTTTTACCTCGGCCGGGATTCGCTGAAAAGCCTCATCACATGATCATCAGCCGGGCTCCCCATTCGGAGTTTGGGGAAAGTTGGCGAAGCTTCATCTGAGAGTGTCTGTCGACCTAATTTGAAGAATCTTGTACTTCGCGATACTCCTCGTGCTCTTTAGAAGAAACGCCTCTGGAATTGTTGATCAAACACCGTTTGTTTGCCAGAGAGACTGCGGGGCAGATCCAGGCACCCCCACCAAGGCCCTATAGAGAATATTATATATAAATATCGTCAACACGGCTCTCCCGCCTCGGCGTCTTCTTCAATAAACGATCATTAACTTTGAAATACGAACTAATTAACAAACCGAGCAAACATCGATCAGGCGTTCGGCCAGTCAGTAAAGCTCATTTTTCACTATGTCAAGCTCCAAGGGTGTGATGTCAAAGGAAGCGACGAATCTCGATCCGCCAAAATATGACCCCATCTCTGTTGCGGAGTTAGCAAAATCGGACGGTAAGTTGGATGTTTTCCCAGGGTAGGATAGCACTGCATGAACCAAGCTAATTGCATCTTTTACTTGAGCCAGGTACCGACCCCAGCCGTCCCACACTACTCGCGATAAAGGGCATTGTGTTTGATGTTTCTCACAATCCCGCTTACGGCCCTGAAGGAAGCTATCGTGGTAAGACCTAATAACCCCAGCAGGCACTCTAGTTCAGATCTGGGATACCCCTGGGCTATACTGGCCCCCCTAAAATGACCATCGAATACTGACCTGGGAATAGTCTTCGTTGGTAAAGATTCATCCAGGGCGCTCGCGTGCTCGTCTTTAAAACCCGAAGATTGTCGGCCAGAATGGGATGATCTAGATGATAAGGAAAAGGGCGTTTTGGAAGATTGGTTCAAGTTCTTCAGTAAGAGATACAACATTGTCGGCAAGGTTGAAGGTGCCGCAAATCTATGATCAAAAATATCTACGTTATGATTTATAGTATCGGAGCTCACATAAGCTGGGACACAATTAAGGAATATAATGCTTGGTTCTTTTGGGGATGATGAACGGAAATCTATTTTTGGTGCAAACTTCGCTTGGTAGTTATGCTAAAAGGAAGAACGCCGTGAACTTCATTGACCAAGAAACAAAAAATAGTCTAACCACTCTTTCTTGTTCTCCTCAGCATTCGCTTCTTCGCAATTATCCGATTTCTTTTGGCTGTCTGGTTATCTTTTTCTTCTGGTTTGGTATTATCCGGTTTGGTATTCTCCGGCTTAGCCTCCCTAGGCGCCTTACTGGGCCACTTGCTGGGCCACTTGCTGCCTCGCTCCTTGGGCCCTCGCTCGTTGCGGTCACCTCCACTCCATTTCCGTTTGATTCCTTGAGGCTTTCCAAAGCTTTGCGCTTTATCAGAATCACCCATGCTCTTGGTAGTACTGGAAGGCTCACGTCGCGATTTCAATTCGTTCTCTTGTCTCCTGCTAACGACCTGGGCGTTCTCGATGGCAAATTCAACGATGATCCGCTTCTTTTTCTCTTCGGCGCTAATATCAGCGGATGAGCAATCAACAGCGTGGCCATTAAGCCACCTCAGCCCCATCAATGCAGTCCTATGCGTGGTATATTCAATAAACCCGTAACCCCTGCTTCTACCGGCTCCGGTATCTTCCCCAATCTTGCTTCCATCTCTCCCCTCAAATACGACCTTTGACTGTCTGACGATACCCTTTCCTTTGACTTTTCGTAATTTTTCTGCCTCCTTCATCGCATCCGCACTTCGAACCAATTCTTCCTTTGATAAGGGCTCCCTGAGGCCGGCTTTGACATCCTTGGCGAACCCAACAACTGCCTCACGAGCCAATGCTTTCAATGCCTTGGAATCTATATGCCTGGGTATATTGCGGACCGAAAGACGAGTAAGACTCAAATGTAACATGGGGTTTTCTTTCACAAGCTTCTGTCGTTGCTTGGCACTGGCTTCTCTCATCTTGACCTCAGTCGGGGAGAGTTTGGAATAGAGAGATGAGCCTTTAGATATAGTTCCCTCAGAAAGTAGGTATAGTCGGCGCTTGTCCGTGTCTCTGGCTTCGCGGCGTGATGATCCTTCAGCCTGGAGCTTCCCTGCTGTCTTTCGGCTGACTGCTTGCGATATTTGGAGAACACGTCCATCCATTGTATATTTTCCTGAGGGATCATTGTGTTCATCTTCAAGGATGGAGTGCTTATGTTTTATAGCAGATTTTTCCTTGCCCTGTTGAGGATCAAACTGTTTCGGTGCGCCACGTAGGCAGGCAATGGCATCCTCTTGCTTCCAGAAGCAAACAAATGCAGTGCCTCTCGGCCGCTCAGTTTCCATGTCGAATACGACTCTAGCATACCGCACCGACCCAAACTGAGCAAATTGCTCGTGGAGATCCTCATCAGTTGCACTGAAGGGAAGATTTCGGATAAAAATTGTGGATGCGTTTCGTTCGTCTTCGACTTCTTCCTTGCCATCATCTTCCTCTTCATCCGCATCAGCCATTGACTCATCTTCATTCTCGGATTCCACGCCAGATAATTCTTCATCCTCTTCTTCAGCCTCTACTTCACCCTCCTCGTCAGCTGGCTCGGCCTTTTCGCCCTTCACTGACTCCTGTTCTTCATCAACCTTATCTGTAGCGGCGTTTGCGCTCTCCCACATCGATTTATCCACAGCCCAATCTACGGCTAATGTCCTCCCATCCACCTCTTTACCATTGATTGCTTCCATAGCCCGTTCTGCGTTCTTCCTCCCCCTCATGACAATAAAGCCAAACCCGGCATGACGAGTTCCTTTCTTCGGAACCGTCGCATGCTTGACTTTCCCAAAACTCCTGAATAGTACCGACAAATGTTCCGGCTCGCTAATGCTCCACGGTAAATTTCGTATAATCATTTTTGGCGGTTGCGCATCTTGCTTTCTCCGTTCTCTCAATTCCTTCAGCTGCGTTAATTTTGTAGATTGTGCCCCCTTCCCACTATCCTCATCACCTCGGTGTCGCGGTTCAGCAATTTCAATTTTTATCTTCTTGCCGTCAAAGACTGATCCATTCAATTCCTCCAACGCCCGTTGAGCATCCTCGTGGTCGGTGAACGTAACGAATCCATAACCTTTGGACTCTTTCGTCTGAGGATCTAGCACAACCGTCGCATGCTTCAATGGATACGATTGGGAAAAGTACTCGGTAAGGTTCTCGGTCGTCGCGGACGTCGGCAGAGAGCGTACGAAAAGGGTTCGCTTCTGAGATTCTTTGGGTGCCAATTCAGGTTCGGCTTTCAGGTCCATGAGAACCTCATCTTGGACTTCTTGTATTTCTTGATCAGGCTCAAAGCTCCCGCCGTCGGAAAGACGTCTTCTTTTATTCGATTCCACCATTTTTGCATATAACTGAAATTTGCGATGGATGCAATTTTTAGTTTGGCAGGCCATGAGATTTAGAAAATTATCAGGCTGGATTATTAATAAGGTTATTTAACCGCGTTTTAGCGCGCTAGGCTACCAGTACCAGATGACATCAAGCGCCGCACGAGCTCTCGCAACAATCTCTTTCCTCTAGAGAGGCTGGAAACTTGCGCTGCAACCGTAGGTGAAACACAATGGACGATGACTACGGCGAAATTCCAGACTTGGACTCCTTTAACATAGACCTACCCGCACCAGGTCCAACACCAGCAAAGGCGAGCCAGGGCACAGAAAAGGTTCAACAGCCCAAGCCACAGGCTCTCCCAACACGCAGGGCTCCGGCCGCAATACTTGTGTCATCACGGCAAAGAGGAAATCCCATTTTGAACCATGTACGATTAATACCCTGGGAATATGCAGATATACCTGTGGATTACGTCCTAGGCGCTACCACATGCGCTTTTTTCCTCTCCCTCAAATACCACCGCATACATCCAGAATACATATACACTCGAATCAAGGCGCTTGGTAAGCGGTATGAATTACGTATTCTCCTTGTAATGGTAGATATTCCCAACCACGAAGAGACTTTGAAAGAGCTATCAAAAACATCTCTAATGACCGACCTGACACTCATATTATGTTGGTCTGCCGCTGAAGCGGGTCATTATCTGGAGCTTTTCAAATCTTGCGAAAATGCACAGCCAACAGCGATACGATCACAGCAGCCCCAGTCGTATAAGGACAGCTTAATGGAGTTCATTACTACTCCCCGGAGCATTAATAAGTCCGATGCAGCCAGTCTCATGTCTACCTTCGGAAGCCTACAGGCAGCGATCAACGCTCAACCCGAACAAATAAGTTCAGTGCCAGGATGGGGTGAAAGGAAGGTACAACAATGGTCAAGCGCGGTGAAGGAAGAATTTAGAACTCAGTCGTCAAAGGGAAGTGGGCAGCAACGAGACAATACTTCAGCTAGGCGACCTTTCAATCAACCTGCTCCGGAACGGCAAGAGGCCCATTACCGCGATCGTGATACGTTCAACGCAGATGATGAAGAGGCTCTGCAAGAACACCGAAACGAACTGCAGGGTACAGATGCTCAATCTTCGGAACAGGATACTGTTAGTGAGGGTGTCATGTCTGCCCTGTCAAAGCTTCGAAACAATACAGGATGAAGTTTTGAATCCGCCCCGATTGAAAACCGCTCAACCATTCTGACCAGGCTCGTACCACCATGCATGCACGCACCGTGTTCGGCTGAAATGGCGTTGGTTGCGTGCTTTGTTTGAGTTATCAGCTCGCATCTGCTGCAACTTGCAGAAAACTTTAACTATGATCGCCCAATGCCGAAAACATGTCTGGTTTAAGGCATCCGGCTGAGACTTACTATCCGCTCTTCTCTCGAAGGGTGAATCTTTCGATATCACGATACTGGAGGTCAAGCGCCACATTCGTATATGCCGTGAGGCTCTAATCCGCGGATTAGTGTGTGAAAATGTGAATAAATACGTGAGATTTTTCTCAGCCTCGAGTAGTTCCATAACAATCAATATGATTTAGTTTCTCTTTGTATGATAGTTTAATCCATAGCCCACCTTTTGATATATGGAGCATATCTAACGATCTTAACATCTTACCCCCATGATTGGAGCGGACGAGTGGATGAAAGTGGTGTAACACGTGACGTCCAAGTGGAGAGGTCATCTTCGTATTTCTCCACTTTTCCCCAGTTTGGAAATCGAGCAGGAGCTTGACACTGGACAGAATCCGACACGCCCTGCATATCGCAACCAAGACCGAAAGAAGAAGTTCTAAAGGAGCGATTGTTTCTAGTATCTACAAGACTTGGTGGATATTCTCAGAGCACTTTGCAGCCGCCTATGGACTAGGCTACCGGGGGTTGGTGGATGTTGTTCCCCTGACGATCATTCCGTTCGCTAACTCCAGTTCTTTCAAGATGGCATTATGGGGAAGCCAACTGCCGATACCCATAGGCAGAACGGATCATCCGATGGCCAGAGTAGCAGAAACCCGTCCTCTGAAGGCGGTGGTTTAAGCGCCCGTGATGAGAGCACACCAGGTAGAAAGCCCAGCCAGAGGAACAAGCAAGGTGGTTCCAAAAAATTCGAGTTTGTTTTAGTTACGGATTCCGAGTCGAGGACTCAGGTACGCCGCCATGCTATGCGCCAGTATGTTCACAGGAGACGCCAGGACGGCATTGCACGACTGGAATCAACAAGAGTTCAAATAAGTGGTTGGTCCACCGGAAGATCACCCGGATCGGAGAGCCCCGCTGGAAAAGTTGAGGAGCTGGACCACGATGAAAATACCCTTTTCAATACCCAAGGCTCCGATGAATTGAAACAGTATTGTCGAAACTCCCACGGCTCAAGTCCCGGCAAAGCCAATGATCTCAAAGATCAAAATTTATCTGACACGCCAGAAAACTGCCATGGCCTGGTCCGTTTAAAGTCGGAGCCGAGCCTCGACTGTCCTGATCCATTTCGCAGCTACCCTTTGAAACTTAGCCGGAGCGATTACAGCCTTATTGACCACTGTGAGTTAGCCATTTCTCGTCATGCACAGGGCATCGTGTTTCTTTGTGTGTATTCTGTTGAACTTCAACAGCCTATTTCCTGATCCCTCTAGCCTCTGATATTCCTTCTCCTGTTCCAGCATGAGGCATTATGCTCACAGTTTTGAGTAGTCGTGACAAGGTATCCCATGATGATGTACAAAATGGAAGACCCACAAAGGTACAACCCAATAAGGAACATCTTCCACCGCCTCGCCCTACATGGCCCACTCCCGTTCCAAACGATGCTTGCTGTTGCAGCGACCCACAAAGCTGGTGTGGAAGGCCGGGTCGAAACAGTCCAATCTTTAACACATAAGACACGGACAATAAACCTATTCCAGGAACGCCTGGTTGATGGCACACTAGATAAGCCAGATGACATTCTCTACGCTGCAGCTAGCATGGCTGTGATCGAAGTATGTTATGCCCGTATAATCGCCAATGGTGCCATGCTACCAAGCTGATCATGCTAATTAAATCAGAAATGGTCAAAAGATATCAACGCCGAACGCCAGCATATCCTCGGCCTTACACAGTTAATCCGCCGGCAAGGGGGCATGTGCTCATTGAGGAGGATGAGCTCCACAAGCCGCTTTGTGGAAAAGGTGCTATACTGGTATAGAATGTCCTTTGTGCTTTCGCGTAGGAGCAACATTTACAAACAACTGCTAACTGGCGGTCATGTCTCAGGGTCGACTTCAGCTGTGCCCCGTACGCCATTGTTAGTGCCAATTTTCCATGGACAGGGGATGTGCCGGACCGGCTACCTGATAACATTCCGTTCATCTCTCCAAATACACGTCCATGGACACCTCCACAAACGCCGGCTAACGGGAATGTGGAGGATATTCGAGACATTCTTCAGTCATGTGAAGATTTTCTAGCATTCTTCCGATCATTCAATGAGCTAGAGCGACTACTACTTGCCCGCCCGTCTACATCTCCATTACACGGATCTCCAACTACCCAACATTTTCCAGTTAGGCAGTCAAAACCATTAACCACCTCTAGCCCCCTATATGCTGTCCTAGCCAACTTACCTGACTATGATCACGGAATACGCGATGTCAGGTTTATTGATGAATATACGTGTATGGCATGTTTATTATATCTAAACGTTGCACTTTATGACCACTACTATACCTCTCGAGATTTCGATGGTTACTTGGAATGGGTCAATGGCGAAATCCGAAGAGCCAATCGGCATTCAAACCCTAGCATTACTTCTGTTCTTTGGATCTTTTTGAGTACTGGAGGCTTCCCAGCTGGTGATGCCCAGGACAACGGCGAACGAAATTGGTTCGTATCGAGAATGTTACGCGTTGCAAAGCGGCTGGAATGGAAGCAAAACGGAAGACTATGGGATCAACTACGCTCTACCTTACTCCGCTTTTTAAGCACGCAACAGGAGTGTGGCATCGGGCGCCATAATATCGGCGCTGAAGAGTTAGCTGCACAAAAGCGGAGGTACCTTGAACCGAAAGCAGCATTATGGGATGAGGAGGAGATGCGACGCAACATTCTTGGGCAACTATACTCTAACCCGCCAGAGAATCTCGCTCCATCGCCTGAACGAACACTCTCTGACCCCCTGTGCAACCCTAATGATCTGATACCAGTCTCCAGCAGATAATTCTTGGGAACAACATGTCCTTTTTTTTCTTTTTGGTGCACCGGTTGTCTTGTTACTTTCCTACTGGTTTCTTTTGGTCTGTCATTACTTCGTCTTTACTTTACTACGACCAGCTCACATTCCATCTCTTGCCTGCCATCTATCTCGTTGAGGTTTATCATAATGGCACTTTCGATCATGTCTATAACAGAAAACAAAAATTTGGCCAAGCTCGCTGCGCTCTCGTTAATACTCCACAATTTGCTTGACTCCATTCTAGCGGGAGTTTGATACTACATTAGTTACTCCTTCATATCTTCATATCAATCACGTTCCTCCTTCGACCCTAGTAAGTCTTTAGTCTAGTCTGCTCGTTTTCTTCGAGTGTGAAGATATGTAGGCCGACGAACACGGTATCCACGTGATTTGCGACGGTTGCTTGAGACTCTCGAGGCTTTTTTCCAGTCTTGGGAGACATGCAAGATTTTTTTTTCTTATGGCCATCCCCTTGAGCGAGAGCCATAAAATAAACCAAGAATAAATCCAGCTTACTAGCATGACATAGTCTTCCATCTCCTGGCTTGGTAGGCCCCTCAACATCGACCATCGCAATAATGGACGCGGGCGATGCTAGAGATGGCGACACTGCAGCAACATACCAGCCCTCTGCCTCCCGTGCGGTATTATTCCAGCCCTCAGGCCCTTCTATTATTACATTCAGCTTTGTTTAGGAACCTTGAGCTAACAGTAATGTGGCTACTCTTCGTGGCGCGCTTTGGAAAAGTGTGATAATTGCCGCATTAGAAAGGTATTCCACATTGATCTCCCCTTCGTGATGATAGCTAATTTTACTAGATAAAATGTGACCGAGAAATACCATGCTCAAATTGTCGGGCCACGAAGTCCAGCTGCCGCACAACTCCCCGAGTGAAAGAGCAACGGCAAAGGGTTCTTATTTCGCATCAATAGTACGTGGCAACACGCTCGGATTTCAAGGCCTCTACTTTAACTTCTCTTCGTAGTGAAAGGAAGATTGAAGCCATCGATGAAAGACTTTCGACTATCGAGAGCCTTTTGCAAAATCTTACCGTTAGTTTACCTGCTGCTGCGAAACAGAGCACGGAGAATGCCGATGAACAACCAACTCGGCAAGAGAAGGATGTACCCGACTCCTCTATGTTACGGGAGTCTGAAACAGAAAATCCTTCTCCGGAGTTCGAAAGCGAGCCTTCCTTCAGCGCTCACTCAGTTCATGCAAGCAAAATTTTCGAGAAAGCTATGTGGGGCAGCCCATTTGCACAGCAAGCACCGGTGATGGCTCATGCTCTCTCAGCATTGCAAGATATAGTCAAGCGGCATGCACTCCCTTCATCAGTTAACATACTTCGATTTCCGGGCCAGAAGCCGAAGAAGAAATTCGACCTTTCGCAGTTAGAGCTTCCCCCGTCAAATGTAGTTTCAACATTGCTTCGAATCGCAACCGGTATGCTTATTCAAACCAACTCCGAACTTTACCCCATATGGTACTGACGTAACATGAAGAGAACTCCCCTTTCTTATTCGTTGTCATACCGTTCATGGAACTGCCGTATTTTTCGCGGATGTGCAAGGACCTTTACTTCTGTGTAGAGGAGCACAACCCTTCACGATTCGCCGCAATTAATGGCATGCTTGCATATATATTCAAAGAATATGCGTACCGCTATAGTGAAGACCCAATATCTGATAAATTCGAGGAATGCAGCCTTCGTTGTGAAGCTAATTTCACAGCCATCGTAAGCACATTTGACATGTTTATGGAACCGAGCCTTGATAATATCATGGCATTGGCATTTGCTGTGAGTACAATAAAAAAAGGAATTCATCGCGGACTAGTGCCTTCCAGATGCTTATATAGAATCAGGTATTCCATGCTACGGAAAATTCGAAGATATCGTTATGCTGGAACGTTGTATCAACAGCAGCACGGATGTGTCAAAGCTTAGGCTATCATCGCTCTGTTGCTGCTAAGGACGATACTCCCGAGGAAGTTCAAATGAAAAAATATTTGTTTTGGTTCATTTATTCGATGGACAAGGATCTTGCCCTCTGTTTAGGGAGAGCACCCAGTCTCCAGGACTACGACATCGCCCTCGAATACCCGGATATACCAACTCAGCCCGGAGTTCGTCCATGGCACATCCTATTTCACCATTGGATTGATTTCTCTAAAATCGTTGGCCAAATATATCAACACTTATACTCTGTGCAGGCCCTATCGAATAATGACGGGCTACGCTTCAAGAAAGTGAATGAGCTCTCGGGGCAGATTCATGGATGGCGGCATGAGGTTTCCAAAGTCAGTTGATCTTAACTCTCTGGGCCCAGTGTATCAAGCTATTTGCTAAAAGGCCCATATGCAGGTCGACACACGGCAAGCAATTCATCAGGACTTTTTGCGATGGATGATCCCCGGAACCG
This sequence comes from Arthroderma sp. MBC 929, assembly GCA_030789285.1. NCBI lineage: Eukaryota > Fungi > Ascomycota > Eurotiomycetes > Onygenales > Arthrodermataceae > Arthroderma > Arthroderma sp. MBC 929. Next base: position 266,334 of record JARJUX010000029.1, on the reverse strand, counting down.
ATCTCAGCAGTTATCTCTTTTTAACCATCATATACCGGGCTGACCCCGTAACCCAGCCCCCAGAAACGCCTTCAGGTCTGAGTGCACGCTGTGTTGAAGCTGCAAGAAATGCATTACTCATTCACCAGCAATTTGTCCAATCTTTCAAAACCGTGGATGTATACCTCTTCAAAGGTTATCTCGACTGGTAACTTTCTCCCTGTACCCCATCGATCCTGTTGTTACGGCTAATTTTTGAACTAAATAGGGGCCTCCTCCAATCCCCCTTTGCCCCATTTATGGTAATGTTCTGCCATATAGTGGCATCATGTGCCACCGACGACCTCAAGCTCCTGGAGGATGTCACAGATTCGCTCCAAGCAGGGAGCAGCCTCTCAGAAGCAGCAGACAGGCTCTACCGACTTTGTCAAGCCTTCTGTCAAGTAGCAAAGCTATATGTTGACGCTCAGCTGAGCGCACCTCAGAGCACAAAACTAGAGGATATTCCCCTACCGCGACCGGGTGATCAGTTTGATGATTATCTTGCTTCACTCGGTTCTGTAAATCCTACTGCGCCCAACGAATCGAGGGGTGTATCTAATGCCGACGGCACTAGCCAAATGCCCGCGCAGCCACTCCATGGGTTTGTCGAATACGACGCATCACAGGCTCTTGGAGAATGGTTTTTTGGAAACCAGTACATGATGGGTTTGATCGACTCAGAACTGTAAAATCGTGGGTGTTCTATCACATCCCAGTGTACCTATAGTATATAGACCCCGACACACTCCGCTCCTAGAAACTCTTCTCTCAAACCCGATATAAAAGGCAGAAAGACTATCATCGATTCTTGACTAAACAGGAAGTGGATGAGGTCTGGGTCACATGACGCTTGGCGCACATTTAGCTCAATTTTCGCGAACCCATATAAAAATACTTTTTCTGCCAGCAAAATTCTCTTCTCCTGCTTTCTTTCTCAACTCCTCGTTCAAAGAATCGCATTCAAAGCTTACGTACAGGTTCACTTTCCAGCAATGGGGGGTGTATCATACCATATCTTGCTTTGGGAGAAAGTCCCCGGACATCCTGACCTTCGAGTCAGGCACTGCGGAAACGCGCCGCCATAGAAGCAATTTATAGCGGCTCACGCCCTCACACCACTTGCTTTCGGATCCGACCCTTGCCTTAGCCGTCTGCACTCTTCTTTAACTCCTCATTGATCCTTGGGCTTTGGACGCCGGTTCCCTCATGGACGAAGATACGAGTCCGTGTTCCGGGGTCCAAGGTCCTGTGCTGGATGTAAACGGGAGTCGATGCTAGAGGAGGCTTCTTGGGGAAACAATGGGAACTGAAACCAGGAGTCTGGCTGTGTTGGGTTGCTATTCGTCGTGTTTGCATAGCCATGCGATTGCTCTTGGTTGTTCTGGGGCATTTTTTAAATGCTTTGGTTCAGCCAGGGTAACTCGATGGGGCTTATTCTTGAAACCGAGGAGTTCACAACCCTTTTCTTCCTTTTTACCGGGTCTATAGCTTATGGCAAAGCGGTGGATGCCAGTTCATCATTCCTATGTGTGGCCTGTGAGGTCTACGCGTGGCTCAGATGGATGCACTCACAGAAGCCCCTTCGAAAGGGCTGGATCCAATCATGTTACTAGAACCTATTACCTGTTCATATGATGATACAAAATCATAGAGTCAAGCACTGAGGCCATATTTGGCTATTGACGAGAAATGATTTAATATATCTGATGAATTCAACTTAGTTAAAGAAATTAATCATTATTTGCTATTGGCCATATACTATCATCAATCCATTATTATTGTGCTTTTATCGGCTTCTCTTTCTCTTGATGTTTCGCTGCCTTCGCAGTGCTGGCCGAAGGCTTAGATACCAGGTATGCAATGAATGCTCCAACGGCATCTCCAACGAGCGAGACAACCGCACCACAAGCGCCTCCCCAAACCTGTATGCTTACGGTGCCCCGAGGTGCCCTTGGGAAAGCAAGAATCCATTCCACTTGCCATGGGAACCAGTCCTTTGGAAGATCGAAAATAGGAGATTTCGAATACCATAGCTGAAGGAACAGCTTAAACCCAGTTGTAGCTAGCCACCGAACCGCCTTGATGGCCATATCGAATGACGATTTGATTTCGTTTAACTTCTTGCCTATGCGACGATACAGTCCTCATTAGCTTTCCGTCTGCTTATCAGAAAAAGGCTCTCACAATTCCACCTGAAACGTACCTTTTGCTTCACATTCTTCCAGAGCTTTATCGTGTCGTCTTCTTAACTTTGCCCACTTGGCGAATTCGTCCTGTGAGCTGGTGGCGTTCATCTCACGCTTGAGTTGAACAACTTCCCGCTTCTTTTCTCGATATTCGCTGGCGGTCCGTGAGGTCTGAGTAGGTAATTTTGTATATAGCAGCCATAACTAAAGAGAATAAAATGTCAATCATATAATTCCTCTCCAATAATGGTAGCTTCTTGCTTTGCGCGGTGGGACATACTAGATTGTCTATCGTAGTGGCACCAATTGTGTTAATAAGGTAGGTAGCGATATTGATGGCGAGAACAATAAGCAATAGAGATGCCATGGTCAACGGGTCGTCCGCGGTATAACGGACTAGGCGAATCGAGATTTGCGTTGGGTTCTATCACAGTAGCGAAGCTAGTTGGTGGGCGAGGACAGCAGTTTGGCTGGACATATGTTGCTCTTGGCCGTTAGGGCATGCGTCTCATACTCCAGGCAGACGATAACAGCGCTCAAGAAGAATGCCAGAGAGCTTGCGTGCCGGCTGAGAGGTGCTCTGTCAACCAAGAAAATGTGTGTTGGTCCAGCGTGAGTTTTGATGTGTCTGGCCAGCGGGAGCTTGGACCACCTTGCGCCAACCTTGAATTCTTTTGCGTTGTGAACAAACAAACCGACTTCCAACACCAAAGTGCTCTTCTGCCAGACACGACTCAACTACCGGCTCCCTTATGGAAGAAACACCCGAATATGTCGGCTATCGGGCTTTATGGGATTTCCTCGCTATGAGGGGTGACGAGGTGTTGAATTTTGAAATCGTGCCACCAGGACTAGGATCTGTCATAATTGACCATCTCAATGCTGGAATAGCGAAGAAAACGCTGGTCCAGGCATTTATAATAGCAAGGAGTCTATTTTTCCGCCTAGTTGACTGTTCGGGTGACAGGGACAAAGAGTCTATCACTCTGACAGCTCCGGCCTTTGACGAAAAAGCAAGGCTAGCTTCTGAGATCATCCTCCTCTATGACTCGGAACACCTTACGGCATGCAACTGGCGAAAAAGAAGATTATGCCATTTAAGATCTGAACTGAGGATTAAACCGAAATTATTCAGAGAGTATGTCACCGAGCTCCAAAAGGAGTTGAGTTTTACCACAACGTTGCTCAATTCCACTTTAATTCGACATGCGAAATCGCCTACGATATGGCATCATCGATACTGGGTTATACGGTGCCAGCTTCATGCCGAATGCTATCCGCCACATTTCTGCTCTCCAAGCGAACCTATATTATCTTCCGATGAGATTTTTGAATATGGAAGAAAGGCTCTGCATCGAGAACTTTCTGCAGTCCTCCGGGCAGGAGAGCAGCACCCCATGAATTATTACGCTTTTAGTTTCATACGTCGGCTATTACCGCTCCTTTCATGTGCAACAGCCCTTCGCCCAAGACTGGAAAATTTGGAGAACCATGCTAGCTGGGAAGCTGCCCTAGGTGATTGCCCAGGCTCCAGCGAACATCGGGACCTTGAGAAATCTTTGGCAAAGGAAGTAATCCCCAGAATGAGCGAATGGTGTCAAGCCAATCCTAGAGATATATCCGGCTGGTCATTCCTTTTACATTTGCTCACGATGGTAGATGATCCCGTTCTCCAACGTGACATTGTGGTGAAAACATTCAAATATGCTATTTGTATCCATTGGGCTAGGGAGGGTTTGTGGACATTTGTTGACATTGCTATGTGCAAGTTTCAAATAGATACAAGCTACCTCCCAATACCTAGTGGAAATGATCAAAATCAAGGCGGTATAGGGGTAAGTGGAATGCCGTCAAAACCGCGCGGATGGAAAGCATGGGTTCACACCATTGAGCCATCTCTAGCACCTGGGTCTGATGATAGAGAAACTATTCTACGCTAGCGGCCACATTCGCGGAACTACCATCCCCTATTTGAAATAATACGCTCTTAGAGCGGCTATACAATCTAATTTTAAGATATAGAGCTGGTTGACAATAATAACGCTCCTTGTATTCCAAAAGCACGACTCCCAGCTAAAAGTACTACCAGTAAAATCATTCATCGTAAAGTTAGCGAATAAAAGCCAGTCGATTCTCCGCCTCAGCGTGTATAGTTGATGGTGAAGCCCCATATGCTTCGCACTTCCGTATGCTGTTCCCTTCCTTTCTGTCGAACCCAAAATCCCAAGACCAAGATTATTTCGCAGACAAGATCTCCGCATAAAGTACGCAGCGGATCATAACTCAACACGAGGTACGCACTCGGCACGAGATTTTCGAAAGGAGTGGGTGGGTTATCGGCTTATCACTTCTTTTTACCACCAGCGGCCTCAGCTGCCTTTTTAGCGTCCGCTATATGAGTACATAAGTCAGTCAAGCCCAGCTACATGAAAAGAAAGTCGTATAGCGCATACCAGCCTCCTGCTTCCGGCGCATTATGGCGGCCGTGTCTTCTTTACTTCGAGCGAATTCAGTGCCAGACATGCTATTCTTCTTTTTCTATTAATACGGAAAATAACAAATAGTTAGTCTTAAGTAGTGTCACAGTAGAAAGACTTTAGGGTAGCAGCGAGACGTACCTGTTGACCCTGCTCCTTCAAGTTCTTTTCGCGTGCTTTTTCACGTTGGTTACCACGAGCCATGATGTGATGATGTCGAGGACGATCAAACTGGTGGTTGAAGAGTTAATAGCAAAGATGAGAGTGTCAGCTTCAGTGAGTTCAATCAGAAGGGGAGGCAAAGGCTTTCAAGTCCTCGTCTCAGCGTATCTCAAGAAACAGCGAGATGGCCTGCTTATTATTTGGTCGCAGAGGAGAGCGGGTGGGGGCGTTGCCCGATATAGCCTTTTTTTGCCTTTTTGTAGCCGCTCCATCACGTGATAGACTACCGTCGCTCTTCAACGTCTTTCTCTCTTTCTCACAACGTCTTCGATCACCAACACTCTTGATGTTGATATATCCGCTGCATCGAATCTTCGGGAAGTGGCCATTTTGACAAATCTGCCACTGTCATGTTCTCCGGGGTGTTGAGCCGCTTTGCATGGCCTTCCAGCTCCAAAAATAGCTTGATTGGCTGGGAGCTGCAGAAACGCATCGAACTATGCTAACCGCCGTGTTTCATCAGCGACAAGGTCAACTCGACTTTTCAAACATCCTCATCCAGTCCCTTCGCTATGGACACCTCACGCTGATGCATGAACGATCTCATCGCCCACTCTGAAACATTGAGTGTGGAAACTCCCAAAAAAGCAGTGGATCCAGCGCCTTAGGCCGTGTTATTCTTGGAATTTTTCATGCAAATTCACTATCCGATATGGTGACAATAGGATTTCCCCCAACTGATGTGCATTGGGCTTGGATCTATTGTTTGGCATTCATGTTTAGCTGCTATTTCTGCTGTTTCATGGGGGATACCCTCTATGAAAACTCTGTTTCTTTACTGATCAATCAGACCTACTTATTCTCCTAATACCCTTCAGATTTATTTTCATTCACATTCTTCTCTTGAATCAACACTTGTTCGGTGTTGCCATTCATGGCAGTTCTGAATCATGGTTAATTCACATTCTTAGTGGGAATTTTTCCTCTTTCTTGCCTTTGGCTCATTGATTTCACCATCATTGTGTGCTTATTCAAATCCAAAAAAATCTATTTATGCTGCTGGCCAGTGTCTTGCTCCCTTTCTTACAAAAGCCTCTACTACTTCTTCCTCATTTTTAATACCACTCCTTCTGGCTCTCCTTGTTTCCTCCTAACCTTGCTCTCCTTCAACTACCCTTCTATCGAAAGCCTCCGTCGCTTCAGTGCGGGTATCTAACGAACTGCCCGGCGCTTATTCCTTTGTCTTCCTTTCAACAGCGTAGGCCTTGACGCGCATAGTTCATTCAAAATCTCTGCTTTTCGGTCGGCTCAGCTCTGGAAATTCGCCAGCATGGGCCTCCTTAAACAACAACCCTTGGCCGGACCGGGGTATGTTATCCTAAATGTCATTCGAGGCATGAATATCATCTGTCTGCTGGCAATCGTTGCTGCCAGTGCCGTCATGCTGGTAAAGACTACGCTCTTCACCAACTTTTTCTTTTTCGATGCTACTATGCATGTCGTTGTCGCCTCTATCAGCAGTTAGTATACCCATCCCCGTTTCTCGTATCGGTTTTTCCTCTAACTTCAGTACCGGCAGTGTCCCTTATCGTATCGGAAATGAACGTATTTTGCTGGTATTTTGATCGCCATTGGCCTCTCCTGGGCAAGGACTCCGGGTTCGTAACCTTCGGGGCGACCGTTATCGTCCTTGGGATATCAACTCTTGGAAATCTAAACCAGGAAGCGACCAACCAAAAGAACTTGGGCGTTACATTTTGGAGAGTGGTCCTAGCCGCTGGTATAATTGCCATAATTGTTGGCTTCATCAACCTAGCTGCGGTTTGTAACCCCAAGCCTGTTTTTTTACTGCTTCATCTCACTAACTTCTTCGTAAGAACTTCATCTTCCGAGATCCTAAACTTGGGGTTACCGCTCGTCACGTCCGTGCAAGAGGTGCCGTTGCGGCCCATGAAGCTGCGACAGGATCAACTAGCTTCAAATCATTCCATCTCAGCCGCAAAGATTCTTTGCCCAGCTATCGGTCGTCAACTTCTAGCCCTCCACGCTCGGTTTCAATGCGACAGGCCCAGAGACTTCCAATCAAAGTCTCTTCACCCATGACGATCAGTTCAGACCAAACTCCAGGGTCACCGGTATCTCCAGTAACGCCAAACTTGACAATTCCCAACCTGGCCCATCATCCAGCCATGCATTCCGACCGTGTGTGACGACAGTGTCTGGAAGGCCATCACAGCTATATCTTCTTTTATGTTTCTCGAATCTGTATCCGGAGTTACGAAGTGATGTTTGGGGAGTTTCCTGGTTGGGACGGTAGTGATTGCATGGGTCTCTGCTTTTTCCAGAATTTTTCGACTCTTGCTGGCGTTCGCTTTTCCTACATCTGCATGTCCTGTTTCTTAAGCAATATGTACGAAAATAATATAAAACAAGCATTAATATTTAAATTTCTGTGGATTTATTGGCTAGTAAAACACTCAATGATTTTGATTGCTTGATAAGCGCCTTTAATAAACGCGCAACTTTCCCCATAATTAGTTCCCCATGATATCTGTCAACAACATTAATATCAGCATTCAAACACCGCAAGTGTACTCCTCCACCAGAAGGGCGGTTTGGGATGGTTACAAAGCTCAAGAAAGATGCCTAGCTATGATACGTGTGTTGGATCCAAGGTTGTCACCATCCGTTCAGTACCAAGCTAACATTTGTCGCATCATGAAAGCCTCAAGTCTCTCGCCATCTTCTTTGGGCCGATCCTCATCCCACGCGCATATTCTGCCTATCGTTCATTCCGAGTATCTCTCTCGACCCGGCCACCTCCCAAGCCGCTTCGAGCTCCTGCCGCCCGATCTCTCAATATCCTATTCTGCTCCGCCGCACTCTTCTTGATACTCAGCTTTCCGCTTGAGAAGACCATCTTCTCGATTGGCCGCACCGCAGCGACAGATGACATCTTCCAACTCACCTCTTCCCGCTTCCTTACGTCGACTAACGTCCTATTTTCTCGTCTTGCGCGTCTGCGACCCGGCGGAAACCTGACTCCAGAAGAATCCGTCCTACAATCTGCATTCACATCGCCCACTGCAAGGAAATTATATTTACGATTCGGGGCAGAACCCTTGATCTCCTGCCCTTATTGCTCGTTAGAGAGCCCCGCTACCTACCTACTCTACTACCTACCGTTTAATACACTCATTCCTCACCTATTCCACATATTCATAATCGGCCTCGCAACGTCCGCCCCGCTCGTGGACCGAACAGCAGCAAAATGGCGAGGGAAATTTCTTCTCGGTGCCGCGGCACTCCTGATCGGTGAACTAGCGCTCGTCTTGAATGGGATGTCCTTACTCAAGGGCCAGAAGAGTGATTATATTTATAACAATTATCAGGGGCCTCCTCTGAGCTTCCATTCTCGTCTATCGGCACTGCGTCCCCTGATCTTCACGATGTTCGACGCCCTCTGTGCAGCGGCAATCTACCTTTCAGCTACGAATCGATTCTTTTTCACGCCTCCTACGGCGGGGGAGAAAGTGGACCAATTCCTATCAATGAGTAACGCGGCGCTCGGAAACACTATGTCGAAAATACTTGCGCTGGGTGTTGTGAGGCGTGTTATTGCTAGTGACAAAGAGCTGAAAAGCCGCTACGACGCGTATCATAATCAGCAGGATGAGGAGTGGGTGTGGGAGGACGAAAAAGTCATTCAGGCGGTGTCGAGGGCCATGAGCAGGAAGGCGGGTTCATCAGGCCCGAATTCGAGCACATTTTCGTATAACAATGGCAATTCAGAAGGGCCGGATTTGGTTCAGATGGGGCTGGATGTCAACTCGTTCGTAAACGGGATTACTGCAGGGCTGGAAAACGAAGATAAGTGAGCAAATACGTTATAGATGGAGAGCAGCCTGTTTTCAGAAATACAATCTTACTTTCTTGATACCAAGACACAATGGTTCTCCTGTGTTATTGTGATTGAATTTATTATACCCTCTTTTTGTATAGGGCTATAAAGTCTCTCTCCAAGGGGCATGGTATATTTTCCCATTTTTACGGCTTTCACTCTGTGTTACTTCAATCAATAGCGAAAGGCTAGAGCAATTTATTAAGTCCGCTAGCATGAGAAGTTATAGCTGTCTACGATATACTCGGCATCGCTGGCTGAGAAAAGTCCTAGAAGTTTCAATACATGTCAAGATATTCTTTTCAGGTCCTCCGCCAGACATAAGAAAATCACTTAGAGACCTGATGCAGCGCCGCTTTTGGGCTTGGATGAGGACAATCTCAATTGACGGCGTTTTCCTGGCAAAATAAGGAGATACTCGTGGCCGTCTGGCAAATCTCCTAGCGGCCACTGCCAGTTTTCACGGACTGTTTCTAACACCTCCAGTGGTTCTTTATGATCGACGAAAAATTCCGCATCGACCCCGCAAACGAGTCCTGTTGAATCTTGAGGTTCGAAAAGGGCACCACGCAGTCGTGCATGTTTGATATAAGATACAGGCGAAGCTTCCATGGCTGTTCTGGCGTTTTCCTTGATCAAGTCCAAAGGAACCTTTTCAATGCCCACTATTCGAAGTTAAACTTCTACGCCAGCTAAATCTTAGAGAGTTGGGACTGTCAGGGGGATTTGGTGCCTTGAAAGACGAATTTGGGATGAGGGCTTTGTTATACGTGTATGGTGTTAGGTTAAAATAGTCGCTTACTCCCAAAAGATGATGCGGCTGCCATGCATGCAGCTGGGTGAGAACTCATGATACCATACATATCATCAGTATCCAAGCTGATCAACCTCAGCATGGCGCTCGCTAATCCACGCTCACGGTAATTATGGTGAACAACGAGTTGGGTAATCCAGCATATGGTCTTTCCATCGAGGTTCCAGCGACATGCGAATACATTTCCAGCAAGAATCTCGTTCACGAACACCCTGACGTAACTTGCAGCAGCACCATCAGGCAGACACTGTTCACGCAGACGATGTGCGCTGAGTTTGATGCGCTTTCCTGGGAGTATGTCAGACGGAACGATAAACATGTAGCGTCATGCTGACCTGGATTATGTGATTTCTGTCCCCAAATACCATAGTTCTTATTAAACAGTTCTGCAGCCTCATCCAGCATTACGTCTGTGATTTGGTCACCAGAGAAGAGCTCGTACTCTTGTTTTTCCATTTTGCTACTATCTATTTAGCACCTTTGCGCCCAAGGAGGGGAAGAAACATGGAGTATGACAAGAAGATGATGCAGCCTTATGCATTGTTAAAGGTCGGCAGAACTAATGCCCGTGATCTCTACCAACCATTGACTGAAATAGGACGACCGGTTCGAGCATCTTATTCTATGTGTCTGCTGTGCGAAATATAAAACCTTTGGCAGCTCAAGTATAGCGTTGAAATGTGATGGCACAGCAATCAATCAACAAGCAGTCCCGCCAAACGACGTCGTAGCCTCGATCAGCCCGCCAAAATCCGACAGAGGCATTTGCCCGAGAAAAGTAATGCTGACGGCACGATGCAAAACCACATCATAAAATCCGCCCTTGGAAATGTATATCCTTTCGATATGCTCTGTTCCTGATCCAACACCTGGAAATCTTCGTAGAGTTCCTGAATATTGTCATATTGATTTTTCCAGCACCTGTCAATAACCTCTTGATACATGACTCCATCCGTTTCCGGCACTTCGTCGGTCTTGGGCCAGCTGCAATCCTTCTCGAAATAGTCGTAATTGTACACTTTCCACGCCGCTATTGAGTATAGAACGCAGCTAATTCCCAATATATCAACACGGGAGAGCGGATCCTGCTCACAGACTATCTTCATGTTTGCGTCTGTTGGAAAGATCGCTCCGTTGGCAAAATCGGCTAGTTTGACAGAATCTTGATCAATAAATATATTGTTCAACTTGATGTCCTGATGAAGCACATTGCGGGTGTAAACGTGATAGAAGGTCTTAATCAAATTTCGAATCCAGGTAGCTCGAAATGACCGAGGTGGTGGCTTATTGGCATGGGCGAGAATATATGTTTCCAGATCACCTTGCCTTGCATATGTCAGTTTAATCGCTCCTTCGTCGCCGTAGGGGCCATGATAGGGAATAATTCCTTCATGAAGACCAAGACATTCGTAGATCTGTCTTTCGGTAGTCATTTGCTCAAGATGCATGTCATTGTAATTGTCATGCCCTGGAAAAATTTTTGGGTATTTGACAATATAAGAATCATTTTCAACTTTGCAAATCATCCCAGTCCAGCCAATCTTGAAGAAGCCCGGCCGGTAAACAGCGACAGCGGGTGTCTCTGAAGACGCCATCCTCCGTCTCGTTTTTGACGGCGCGGTTAGGGACCTGAAAAGGAAAGATTGTTGCCGTATCTCGCTTTACTTTTGCCAACTGGTACTATCATGCCAATTGGGGTCTGTAGTAATACACTGTCTGATATATCTTCTATCCTTTGCAGGATGCTTTGGATGAATGCATATTGAAGCTTTTCAGGAATTGTCCACTCTTGCGATCGAGCTCTGTACTTCACATCTGGTCAAAAATACTCTCGCCAAGGAAGCATGGCGCCGACCAATATTTTCTTTTTTTATGAGGTATTGCGGGTAGGAAATAATAGCAAGTTTAGCAACACATTTCATTGAAGTATCAATAATCCCAGTGTCGCCATTGATCTTGCTAACCCAAGAAATAAGGAACACTAACAAGAACATAGTCAAAATCCTTATCTATCGTTCTCCAGATAGCTCCTCGAACGTCTGGCAGAGAATCGCAATACCATATTCCAAACCAATGAATTTATTAGCTTGACAGGCTGTGATCACGCAGAGGCGAAAATGTCAGCATTTAGGCCAGGCGATAGTTTCCAAAGGTTGAAAATGCTTTGAGAGCACAACCAGTAGAAAAGATCCGCCATTGAACCAAGCTTATTGGTCTCTCTAGCTCTTGCGAGTCGGAAATGGCTGAGATTACCCGATAGTAGCCATGGATCTTAGGTCATACCGCTGGAGCCCTCTAATGAAAGACAGATCTGCATATCAGAGACCATCCTTTCATGCAAAGCCCTATAAAGGGTTGGAATGATCGAACCCTCACAATGTTGTAAAGAATACAAAACCTCAAGGATAATACTGTTCTAGAATGGACTGCAGATGTCACATGCAAGGCTGAGATCAAGAAGGTAGGCTACACCAAAGATGGCAAAGTGATTACCCCACCACAACTCGCTGTCTTAAGTTAACTCATTTTATACCTAGGTTTTCCATTGCTTCAGCTGCTAGGCACTGTCAAATGGCGCTGAGTCGCATATATGTGGTTGGGGCTCAGTCCACGGGCAAGACAACTCTCGTGAACGCACTAGCTGAGCATTTCCGCGAGCCCAAAAACCGACTATTGGAAAATGGAGTGATACCCAAGCCCGTCATCATTAAAGAAGTCGCACGCAATGCGTTCAAGGAATACAATCTCACCGCTATCGATATCCTCTCCACAAAAGGCATTGCAGGCTCAGCAATTGATATTGGAGGCACAACACCAAGCCGAAACTTCTTTGCAGGACCAATGGTATATTTCAGATAGGTAAGGCGTAGATCCGTTGGTTTATGCCAAGCTATACGCAGGCGAGGAGGCCATGGCCGAGTTGCGGGATAGTGTCCTGTGCAACGAATTGGTAGAAAGATTGCGTGAGTCACTGGTACTTGTGTGCGAGCCTTGCATCAAACGACTTGTAGACGACGGGGTGAGATTGATGCCGAGAAGCCATGAGGAGTGGATGAATCTTCATCGCTACTTCTGCCAGCTCTTACAGGAGCTGGGAATCGAATTCATTGTTCTCGGCAAGGAGCTCAACACTCAGGAACGTGTGCAAATTGTCCTCCCGCGACTATACGGTCATGATGTGCCTGAATTGACGTGCGAGCAGTAACCCAAACCCCAGAAGCCGGTAAAGTTGGCAACCTTGACATCCGCCTCCTGCCGCCCGCAAGGCTATTTGGTGCCTTTAAACGATGGTTGATACGAATCAGGGCATCAGAGAGTGTTATTGTTATAAGTATCGTTATTCAACTGCGGGAATCACAACCAATCTCTCCATCCATACTGTTCCATATCTTTCACAACACTCCAATGCGAATGAATGAAGTTCGATTATGGTTTGGAACAACACAAAGTGGAACTTATTTAAGGTTGGCAACGTTAAGCTGGCGGGCCGACGTATTATTCCGCATTTCTAGTGCCTTTACTCCAGAGACGAACTCAGCAAATCCATATTTCTCTTTTCATTTAATATACAGTCGAATGAGGCGTAATTGGTCTTTGTGCAGAGACGATCTGTAGAGTATTCACGGTAAAGTCTAATGATGGGACAAGCCAGACATAAAATCTCAGACAAAGGAGAGTAGATTGTCGAGGCCGAAAACAGCTCTCTCCATCGCCAGGAATACGGGATGTAGGCGTATGTACCCGAGCAAAGAGGACCTCGAGAGGGGTTTATATACGGCCAAGAGGCCATGTTGTACAAGCGCTTGATATCAATTCCACAGTTGTTTTTTTAGCGGCAGTTGATCCCAGAACAAGAGGGGTTCAGCTACCTTGCAACAGCCTACTTTGCATGATCAGTATATATACAACGTACGAAGGTATGGAGAGTGACAAGTCAAAAGTTTCCATAGGGACCCATAGCCTCTACGTGTCTGTAACTGGCCCCAACCGCGCCTCACATGAGCCAGCAGTCGTGATCATCCCCGGCGCAGGCGATGTCGCTTCATCCTACCCCGCAGTTGAACGACTTGTTAGCACATTTGCACCGATCGTGCTCTATGATCGCTCCGGGCTTGGTCGGAGCGACGAAGGCCCTCGGCGTCACGTCGCTACTGAGGCAGCAACTGAACTGAAGCTACTGCTAAATGCAGTCTCCGTCCACCCTCCGCTAATCCTAGTGAGCCACTCCTACGGTGGTGTCGTCGCGCGCGAGTATCTCCACCTACACCCTGAAGACGTTGCCGGGATGGTGCTTGTCGACAGTGCTACCGAAAAGCAGCACCATCATTTCCGGGTTCCAGACCCGAATATCGGTGCCGTCCTTGGGAGCCTCAAGTATGCAGAAGTCACTGGACTACGCAACGATTCGAAGTTGACACGAGATGAGTGGCGACAGAGAGCTATTGATATGGCAAGAGGTCGAGATGTTGCACTAGACGAGGCCGCTCATTTTGTCGAGCATTGTGAGACTCTTGCTACGAGGAATCAATACAAAACACAAGTCATGGGGAACAGACCACTCAGTGTGATACACGCCAACTCCGCGAGAGACTACGAACGTATTTACAGCAGTGGAGTAGCAGCAGGTAACGGGACGGAGGAGCAGCAAAAGTCCTTCCGAAAGGTCCTGGACAAGTGGGCGGCAACAAGTCGAGAGCTCCAGGAAGAACAACTTCAACTATCTTCAAATTCGCATTTCGTCTATGTTGAAGATTCGGGACACAACGTACACGTCATACGGCCAGACATTGTCGCCGAGCAGATCAGGTTCGTCAGGGACGAAATTCTAGCAAATAGAGCGAGAGAAACGCCTCCCAAGCTCTGAAACTGTGTGTACGGTACAATGAGGCCAGGATTCGAGAGCAACATCATCGTCATTTCGTGTTTATAAAACCTCCTTTGATCGTACCTGGTTGCAGGCTCGTATATATGAATCGATGTCAGCAATGGGGCTCTAGGGACCAGAGCGTTCGAAAACCCAGAACAGCAGCTCGTCCAAACCACAGCGTGTGTCCCCTTCACCCTGCTGTACGGCACAAAGCACGTGGGGGGCGGTGTCGTCAAAAATCCACCCAGAGAGGCGAATCGCAGATGCGACAGTAAGCAGTCGGCATTAGCGTTGGTCGAGCGGATGCAGGCGAGTCCCCTGTCTTCCCTTAGTCAGAAACCCCGTCTCGCGGTCAGGTGTCAACAAGTAGCGTCTTCTCTACCATATCGAAGAGTGTTTTTTTTTTCTCTGTTCATAATTTGTTTAATATTTAAATCTGCAGGCAGATCTAGCTTGCATTGTTGTTTGGTTCTACAAGTCATATGGCCCTGCTGTTCTAAACTCACGAAGAAAGTCGGTTGTTGCGCAATACCTAACGCCTCCCGCCACTCCCCAACCTAACGGCGTAACTCTCTCTTCAACCTTATCTTATAGATACCTCGAGGCGACCTTGGGAGGACTAAATAAGGAAATTCAAACAACAACTGCATTATTTCAATCAGCTTGTGTCTTCTCTCGGCGGGGTTGTTTTAATATCAAGTTTCATAATTGGTTGTTTACGCAAGCTGGATGCGGGAAAATCATTTCACCCGCCGCCCTGTATCAAATCGACCCATCTCCAACGCGCCATCTTAACCACAGATTCCCAACTCTCTTACCATATTGCGGATTAGTTCCTACACTCTCTTAACGGGCAAAATGGCTAAACCTGTCATATCAGCCGACTCCCCTATGGCTTCCTCAGAGCCCAATGGACATGTTTCTTCTCATACGACCGTGGAAATGAGAAAATCGGTGAGAAAAGAGGCCACTTTTCGGGAGTGGCTTGTGGCGAATCAGATCGGTATAGCATCTCTCCCTTCAAAGGAAGCTCAAGAGTTATGTCACGGGTGATGGACTGATAGGAATCTATTTTCAATTGCAGGTGTTTCTCTCACTATCCTCACGATGATATTCGCGGTCCACAACCTGTACCCAACTCTGAGACCCTACACTTCGCCCTTCCTCGAATTGCCACATTACCAGCCAGACAAAGGTGTTTACTTTCAAGGTTGGGACGATATATATTTCGTGATCAGCGCGATGCTAGGATTCACAGCAATCAGGGCTATTGCGATCGACTGGATTTTCTACCCTACAGCACGAAACCTTGGGTTAAAACAAAAACCAGCCGTTCGTTTTGCAGAACAGGGCTGGCTGTTGGTTTACTATCTTACATTCTGGACATATGGAATGGTGAGGAATCTCCTCCCTTCGTTTCACGTTTCGCTCTGGGAAGCATTGGCTAATATTGTTTTCAATACTTCAGCATATCTGGTATCATTCAAAATACTGGCTCAACTTCCGTGAAATCTGGACCGACTGGCCTAGACGAGATATTCCGGGTAACTTTAAGCTATACTGCTTACTCCAGTTGTCCTTTTGGGTGCAGCAGATTTTTGTCATCAACATTGAACAGAGGAGGAAGGATCATTACCAAATGTTTACCCACCATATCATAACAAGCACGCTCCTTGGATCCGCCTATATCTACAGCTTTTACAATGTGGCCAATGTTGTTCTCTGCATTATGGATATCGTTGATTATCTATTGCCGGTTCGTACCTTGCCCCACTACTCTATCATATTTGTACTAACCTGGTATCTGTAGGCCGCAAAAATGCTGAAGTATCTAGGATGCGAGACCGCTTGCACCGCTGCTTTTGCCGTGTTCCTCGGCACATGGTTTATTGCCCGGCATATCATCTACATGATGCTCTGGTGGTCAATTTATCAAAATGTACCCGACGCAATGCCATTCGGGAAATATTCTGGTACTACCGCCGAGATGCTGGGTGGAAAAGAAAGCATCGGTAGCTGGACACACATCTTCGCTCCCATTGAAAACCTCAATGGGCCAATTTATATGAGCCCGCTCATCAAGACGATCTTCCTTTCCCTGCTGCTTGCTCTCCAAGTCCTGTCTATCATTTGGTTCGGTATGATCCTCCGCGTTGCTGCACAGGTTCTAACGCACGGTTCATCCGCCCAAGACACGCGAAGCGACGGGGAAGAGGAAGAGGAGGATGAGAAAGAAGCACAGGAAAATGGCGAAGCTTCCGACATCTACAATAATTCAGAGAATGGTCGAACGACCATCACGTACGAAAACTATAATTCGGACTCCTCCTGGTCCAAATCCGTTAGGACTAATGGTTCAACCCAGAGAGTTCGAATTAGAACCGCGCGTGGCCGAGTCACACTGAGTGATCAGAATGATCGGAAAACTCTCCTTGGGCGAATTGGATGCGATAAGCCATCATAAGTGGCTGCTTCACTACTAATTTCGCTCTCTTTCTTTAATCCGGTTTGTCGGCATCTTCTTTTATCTTGCATCTCTCTACGAACCTTATACCCACGCATCTATAAAATTTATGTTGTTCTTTTTTATACCCTTGAGTTCATGCTGCAACTGGTCCAGTCGACCTTGCTTCTTGTTTAAGCTCTTTATATCTCGGTCTTTCCAGCTATTTTCTTTTTGGAGAATTATGATCTGTCATTTGTTTACCCTTGCAATGTTTCAAAATGCGAACGTAATGCGTTTAAACGGATGATACTTGGCTTGTTACTGTTTATCTTCAACAAATCTTACAGTTTTCTTAATGACATTCAGATTAATCAGTAATTCGTGCGCATACCCACACTCGCTACGCAGGCGGTTGGTTTTGCATTTGTTTTCTACTCGGCGCTGAAAAAAAAAGCAGCATCTGATACTCCAGCATTGCGACGCATGGCTTACTGCTCTAATATCTTAGTACCCTTCTACTAATGTTTGTACTCTTAATTCTAATACGATGGTATATATCATGCAGAGTAACATACATGGACTTGACTATTTCAACACAGCGGTGAACCTCAGATAAAACGCTGTTGTTTGATTGGCCAAACCATGCTTTTTTCCCTTGCAGGAACGATCATCTTGGCGTGCATATCACCTGAAGTCTAACCGTTTAAAGCCTAGCGTCTCCTGGCTGGCGGGTTGGTCACCTGACTTCGAGCCTCGGCGATAAGATCTATCCAAAGAAGGTGAGCTCGCGATATACTGACACCTTCACTCTTGATTTCAACAGCTTCAATTAAGAGACTGCAGTCACAATTCACCGATTTGGGCACAGAGCATAAAGCTACAATAATAAAATTTTAACACGTCCTCTGTTAACATTCGTTGGCGGCTTGTCTATACCAAAAACCCACACAGAAGCCCACCCAACCATAGCATCTCTCAGCCGAAGACATATATATACCCCCATAACAAAACTGTCAAACGGCAGGGAGCCAGGAAATTATGGCCCCTACAGACCACAGCGCCATGTACGCAATGCTAGCAGCCCAATCACCCCCTCTCCCCCCAGACAGATGCAGCAACTGCAAGAAATCCGGTCTCCCTCTCCGCCGCTGCTCTCGCTGCCGCGAAGCATCGTATTGTTCTACAGACTGCCAGAAAACACACTGGAGGTCCTCCCATAAGGGAAACGCCTGCATATTCGCTGCGATCCGCAACAATTGCTTCCTCGACTCGCTCAAGACTGAGAAGGAGGCGTATAAGTATCTGATTGACGCGTACAGGATGCGTGTTGAGGATGATTATAAATACGGATGTGTTAATCGTGGTTTATACGCGGATGAACATCCCATGGCGGATTTTCGTAAATATTTGAACCGGGCGGAGCGGTTGTTGAGGAAGGATAAGGAGAGGGAGGCGGTTAGGAAGGCGGTGTCGAAGGGGGAGGGGGAGGAATCTGGGTCTTCTGATTGGGAGGATGTAAAGGAGGGTCCGGAGAAGGTTGGGATTTTGCCTCTATGGTGGAATAATGAGAAGAGGGCGGAGTGTGAGGATGTAGCGCTGGATGAAGAAGGGTGGTCGGCTATTACGTTTGCGGTTGAAAAGCATGATATCCAGGAACATTATAATGATAGCTTCATGCCGATGAAATTACGCATGTTAGCTGAAATTGTCTATGGTAGGAGTGTTATGCCGACTTAGGATCTTCGGATGAATCATTGAAATGGGATATACCCCCTACAGCTGTTTACAAAGGAGCCAGGAGAGGTACATCCGTGTGATTTGTTAGCATATATTTTCGTGTCAGTTAGACCACTGCATTGATACGACAGCCCATAGATATCTGAATATCAACTGCTATAACGCAATACAATACATCTAAACATCAGGTGATATTAACCACTTATGGTCAACATAAAACTGTAAAATAGAAGCACGCTTGACAATCCCTATAACCTCCCCACCATAATTTTTCGACATGACCATGCTATTTATTCCGAATTTATTTTTTAGCCTTTTTCTTCTGTTTCTTCTCTGCCTTGTCTGCCTTCACCTCTTTCTGTGGCTTTGCCTTGGTGCTTTCAGAAGGCGCGGCTTGTTTTGGTTTCTCGACTTGCTCGGCAGCTGTATCTTTCGACTTTGCATTCTTGCGTGCCTTCTTTCCGGGCTTGGCCTCAGCGGTGTCTTTTTTCGGCTGCTCTTCTTCTCCTTTTACTGGCTCCTTGGAGGCAGCTGGTGCTTTCGCCTTTGTCTCCTTAGTCGCCTCAGCCTTCTCTCCAGCGTTGTCGCTCTTTTTCGATTTCTTTCCCTTGGGCTGCTCAGCAGGTTTCGGGGTCTCCTCGATCAGTTTGGTTTCTTCTTCACCTGCACCTTCAACAGCCTCGGCGGGAACATCCTCAAGAGCTGCCGGTTTCTCCTGGACCGGAACCTCATCCACGCTCTTCAATTTCGGCATTTCGAATTCGTAGCCCAACGCCGCTAACTTCTCAGCCTTCTTGGTTCTCTTTATGCCCTCTCTTTCGACGGCCTTGGTCCAATGATCGCGAGTCTTTGGGGCGTCTAGCCTCTTCTTCTCAATGCGATTCCATGGTGTTTTCTGCCATGTGCGATTGGCTCCCTGGAACAGATTGGGATGGACACTCTCGGCGGGTATATATTTACATTTCAAGATGTGGCCGAACATCAGGTAGTTATCCATAGTGTCAGCAACTACCTTTGCGACAGATGTAGAATCGAATTCAATGAAACCATAATGCTTCGATCGGCCAGTTGTCTTGTTACGCGACAATCGAAGGCGTCGGATATTTCCAAATTGGGAAAAGTAGGCTCGCATTGGGTGCTCATAGAAGCCGTGTGGGATGCGTCTAAACATTGTGGAGTTTGTTAGTTGACGTGTACGGGGATAAAGGTTGGCAGTTTTCAGAAGAGGTAACACTCACCCTAGATATACCACACCAGGTGCCTCAGGCTCTTCCTGTCGCTTTTGAGTGCTCTTAATTTTCCTCTTTACTTGTTTCGAATCGGGTATTTTGCCAGCATCTTGGCCTGGTTGGTACCCTTCGTCTTCAGAAGGGTCTTTTTCGTCGTCGCTGCTTTCAAATCCTTTGATCAATGCTGCAGTTTGGTCATCCTCCTCTGAGTCAGACTCATCCGCAGCATTCTTTGCATCTGTTTTATTTGGGGATTTGGTTTTGTCCTCAGTGGCCTGCTTCGATTTTCCTCCCTTTTTGGCGATAGTTGCAAACCTATTTTTGGTTTCGACGGGCTCAGACTTCGCTTTCTTCTTAGCCTGGACGGGAGTGCTAGTTTTCTCCTCATTGTTGTCGGAAGAACCATCCTTGTCAATGGATTCTTCATCGCTTAGAAAATCTGCGGCGCGTTTCCGAGGTCTTGCTTTCAACGCTTTGGTGAGAGGCTTCGAATTTTCTTTCTCGACCTTAGAGGCTTTTGTCGCATCGACGGATTTCACTTCCTTGTCAATTGACGGCTTTGTATCCTTGACAGGTTCTTTGACGGACTTTCCCGAAGTCTTCTTAGACTTTTTCGAAGGAGGGTGTTCATTTGCTGCGGGCGCGACAGTTGAAGACGCTACACCATTCGTTAGCAATGGTTATATTTATGGTACATGGCTTGTGCCATATGTAGTGCCAACCTTTGCGCTTCTTTTCCTTCTTATCAACTGCCATGTTTGTTTGTCAAAGGTGCGATTCGAAAATGTGCTGCAAATCGAGACGATTTCTTTCAGCGTAACTTTTTTTTTCTTCTGTTGATAGCTTTCGGAGACTTTGATGTTCCTGTCCGGTTTAGCTGCTGTGTTGGACCCACTCATCACTTTCACAGCTGAACAGCTTCAACACTTCGCATGCATGAGGAGTTGCGACTTTTTTCTTTGAGCCTGCATGAATTGATTCTTCAATCTGAGTACTCTCTTTGAGATTGGTTTCCACATTCTCTTTATCCCAGCTATTTTAAAAGATAATGCAGTAAGCGGGCTACCTGGGGTGCTGAATTGGGCTAGAACAAGTTGATATTAATTGGCACAGTGCGTCTCTCCTATTGTCCATGAGCAATGCTTTGATAGCTAGCCCTGATGAGTTGCAAGGGACTGATCTGCTTTCAATGGCAAATTGAGCATGCAATGCTACAATTCTAGGCTACAAAGGGCTTCACAATTCCCAGAGTTTGGAATTTCCGCCACTGCATCAGAGATTATCGGATGAACGCGGTGTCAAGGAGCTCTATTGTATATACAGCTGGGTACTCCTTGAGTTGTTATGAAAGGATTTCGACAGGCTTTTCTGTATGGTAGATAGATTATCTCTTAGTTTTTCTACCTAGGCCAGAATTTCCCATCAATTCGAGGTGCTAAACATGCTACTCTGTATTTTCCCAGTAGTCTACCTGGATGAACAACAGCACGCATGCTGCCCAAATGCCTTCGGCGAAGCAGCTCACAGAACAAACCACAAAAGAGTAAAAAAAAGATAAAGTAATTATCATATTCGCGCCGAACGTGGGGCTCGAACCCACGACCCTGAGGTGATGCTTTTAAATAATAGATAAAAGCCTCATGCTCTAAGCCAACTGAGCTAGCTCGGCATTGATAGATAGTTGCTGACGGCCACTGAGTCACCAACACCAAGCCCAAGCCGCATGGACCCATCGTCATGAGGCTCTAAGCTCTTCGTACCTTTGGAATTGCAAAACAACAGAGGGAAACCAAGCACAACGGGAGCGATGACGAAACGAAAGCGGTCGAAAAAGAATAAGGATTTGACGCAGGAAGAAATATGGGACGACTCCGCTCTCATCCAATCGTGGGACGACGCAGTCAACGAATACAAGGTTAGTCAACCCAGATTCCCAAGCTCTCTCCTACACTGTTCGCGATCCAGTAGTAACACGGAATTTGCCATCGCAGCTCTATCACAGTATTCAAGCTAGAGGAGAGAATGTTGAGGACGTTCTCCGCGCCGCCGAAGCCGAAAGCACAGCGGGTGCCGCCGAGAACGACGAGGACGTTGCTGCTACCGAACAACCGCTTGCGAGCTCTAAAGAAGCTGACGAAGTCAACGAGGGAGCGGAGGATGCTCAAATGGCGGATGTGCAAGCTTCATACCAGCATCAGGTACGAGTCCCACCGAGTTTCAGATCTCCTTCATGTTTACAGCGCTAAGTTGTTTATAGAATGCGGAACCAGACACGCTCCACGATCCTAAGGTCGCGCAGAACAACAGGTCCACTGCCGGAGTAGCTGAAGCAGGTGGAAAATGGGCCAGTGCTCCGCAAAACGTCCTCGAGGGAACCGCTGCGCCTGGTGAGTTTAGCACCAAGCTCCGTAACTAGTACTATTCGGCATCATTCACTAACAATGGAGCTTATAGTACAAGATAAAGACCTAAAAAACCTAATGATGGCCTGGTATTACGCCGGATATTACACGGGTATCTATGAAGGACAGAAACGCGCAGCTCAATGACCATTCCACGGCTGCACCGGAAAGAGATTTAGCAAGGATACCCTGAATACTCTGTCTATTGCTCTGGATATCAAGGACTATGCTGTCGAAGAAATTGATGTGTGCGACACCGGCCAATGGCTAACCTTTCGATCTAAGATTCCGGAGCTCTGCAGTTGGATCGTTCGACATTATTCCCGGGGAAAGCAAATATCTTCAATATCACGAGTGGACTATATACCGAGATCGACTTAAGAGTTGGATTGAAACGAACAAGAGGTCTGCTTTCGAAACGGGCAGGGCTAGAACCAGGATACAAATAGCAAGGTTAGATTGGGACTTCTTTGCCAAATGTTGGTACAGCAGGCTTAAGGGCTCACTGCAGCAGGCAGACCCCTACACGAGACCGACGCCTCAGGATACTTTCAAGACGGTATTTGGGATTCTTGACATTTTGCCCGCGGACGGGGAAATATATTTGGGTTTTGAGAAATAAAGCAGAATCGAGGTGATATTATTACGTCGATAGTTAATTTAATCTAAATGAATGTATCTCGCTCAATCTGCCACGCCACAGCTCCACGCGTAAGAAGAAGCAAATGCGACACAAGTGAGAGTAAAAGTAAATTACGATAATGGCTTCAATTTTGGCACACTTTTGACCTCACGTATCCATTGGAAAGGGACGATGAGGCTTCGAAGGTGCCGTTCCTGATTTCAATTCCTCCACTTTGTTGGGCAATCGAGAGTCGTCATTTTTCATCATAGCTGGGAGCATAGTAGCACGTCCAGCTTTTCATCCTTTATGCACAAGGCAGGTTTGGGTTTGGGTATATGCTCATCATGAGTCGCTTGGAGTCTCATTATTCCTTGGTATGAAGGCATATCCCATGTTTCGTTGTATAAGGCGGCCGTCATAACCGTAAGCAGCGAGTTACCAGCCAGCTTAGAAACTGCATTCATTATTGCCATCATAACTTCGCTGCTACATCAATGTTAGTATATCCATGACTTTCGCTTAAACTCTGCGAATCGTCCATCATATCAAATCGCAAGAAACCAAAGCAGATATAGCTTTAGAAGAAATAGATGATAAAGAAAATAAAACAAGAATATATATGTGCCCAGAGCGAACCCACCAACCGAAAAGCTGAGAAAGACTCAACGAGTGGTTGCTGGGATTATAATCAGAGGCATTCCATCGATCTGGGTCTATAATATGATTTATCGACGTAACGGGAAGAGCCCAGAGATATTCTGGACTCATTGTACTGCTCGACAAGAATATTATTATTGAGACCGTGAAGTAAGATGGAGAGAGAAAGAAGAGAAAGAGGAAAAAGAAGAAATGGGAAATTGATATTTTTGTTTGGAAAATTCAGAGCGGATCGCACTAGTCCATCTTGGGCTAGTATCTTGGCAGATTATATTACATACTCAGTCTATGGAGAGAATCTGATCTACAGCTTTTGATAATACTTAACTACATCTCTCGAACGCTTTGTGCCATTGCTTCAGTAGCTTTGCCAATGAGAGAGGGCAAGCATACGCCAAAGCTCTTGGTTAACCCCGAAGAACCCCGAAGCTAGCGCTGCCCGTTCTCAGCGCGATGTGGCCCGAGCTGATTTTGCAAGCTATCCCTGACTTCCTCATCTCGCCTCATAATATCTAGATCACAAAGCAGGCGTACATCGTTTCTTGCGCAGAAACGAATCTCTGTGATTGTTTCGAGAACTGAGCTCTTGTCCAAGGGCTGTTCTCCACAAGCAACAATCTGTGGTAATTGCAAGACTGAACTTAATCTTGCACGACGCAGTCTGTCGGTCAAACTCATGAATCTGCACTGTTTGGCACTCTGCAGAGCCTCCAAGGAGTAGTTGAAAAACTCGGCGTGCCCAGCTGGCTTGCATGATTCCGATTTCGGCCCGTATATTGTGTGACCGGTTGCTGCCTGTTCAAGCCTGGGCTTCATCCTCTTGTTGTCTATCACCTCCTAAAGACTCTAAACCTCCATAATCCCTAATCGGCTGGAGAAACATATTATGTGGACTGCTTCTACTTTCGTTTCTCTCAAAACTTCATCTTAAGCCTGGTTGCATAGTATACATTATTGGTCAATGTCCAGTGCGCTGGACCCCCGGTTCTATGCACCAACCACTTGTTGGAAGACATGGCTCAAACTTAAGAGTGAAATCTGCCCATTTTTTCCAGATAAACGCGACGCCTTTCCAAACATCAAATTCCTCAAGCTGGTTTCAGCTGCAGGCCACAGCTATATGTTCAAAGTGCAGCTTGAGGACAATCTCTATGCTCTCAAATTGGTACGGACAAGTTTTCTTCTGTTGCATCTCCAATCTCCCATGGTTAATTAATACTGAGATCAAGGTAGTACACACTTTTACAACCTCACTGGGGAGGTAAAGTGTCTAGATTTGAGGATAATGCAATAAAAATGGATCCTTTCATGGTTGAAAGCCAAGTATATGACTATTTGATAGAGAAAGAGCTAGTTGGCAAAGTCGGCCCTTACTGTTATGGCTAGGTTACAATGAGCAAGGAGCAGGAGCAGAAACTAGAGTTGAGCAAGAAAGCAAGACCGTGGCCGATTGGATGGCGTCGGAGGGAAGATACTGAAGATGTCCCTATCTGTGGCCTGCTGCTCGAGTACATTGATGGATGCACCCTTGACCGGGCGTTTCTTACTCCACCAGCCGCGCAAAACTTGCGAGAGCAACTCAATTATCTACATTGCATGTATATCGCCCACGGGGACTTTCTTCCACGGAATATCATGGTATCGAAGACCGGCCGCGCATATCTTATTGATTTCAGCAGTGCGTATCTATGGCCCCTCCGTGGCTTGCTACGAAAGAAGGAAGAGTTCTTAGAATACCTCAGGAGTGAAAGGCACATACTTGAGCTGCTCCTATATCGGCTTCAGAATGTAAGACCCCTTTTACAGCTTTCCTTCTCTCTTTCATACTTCATTCTTTCAAAACTAATAGGTTGCAGCTGAAACGACACAAGGGCATGATTTTTTCCGATGCTCAAAGCGAAGAGGAAGCATACGGAGGCCCTCCACTGGACCACGCGGATCCTTACGAAATCGTAGAATCCGACGTGTAGCATTATACGCTGATAAACAGACAATAATGCATTATAATCAACCTACATCTTTCCAGGAACAATTCCCAATCACCAGCAAATGATATGGCCAGAAGCCGAATGGTCACGACCACTTTCGATCGATTGTCCTTACTACGCCGGCTCGAGTTAGATATTTGGGGATGAACCGCAACCGAACGGGCACAATTGCGTCTAAGAATGCCGCTGAGTTATCGCCCTGCTTACCAGCAATCCCTAGCGGCCAGAATCCCTCTCACCTTCAGCACGCACAAGCAAAAATGCTCAATACAAAAAGGCCCATGCAGCTTGGACAGCTTTATAGAGCCGCCATTGGAGCATAGCGCCTAGCCACCAGAAGCCTCGCATTATATTGTAGTTTGAAGATCGAGCAGTATCCGGAAGAAAATGTGAAGAGATACGCACGCTGTGAAGCAGAGAGTGCGGGCAGAAATATCGGGATGTTACACCTAAAACTAACCGCATCGAGCAATTCACACATTTTCAGTTTACACCCAAGATTGTGAAATATGATATTAAAACACTGGTTTTACAAGTCAAAAAAAGCAAACGAATAAGTGGATCATAAATTGTTCATTTTACATAAATAACGAGATATATAGCTGCAAGCACCGCCAATCAACTTGATTGAAAAGGAACTAGAAACGAGCCAACACTCTCTCCTGGGTATCTCCCATGGCCCATTCGCTGGTATTCTCCTTGCTGAGAACCTTCTTAATTTGTTCAGCGGTAAATCCCTTAGCTTCAACGGCTGGATTATACCCTAGGCCGTTAATCCGCCCAACGGCATCGTTGGAAACTGGCTCCGCATGCTTGCCGTCGGCGCGCTTATAAACCGTCACAACAACGGCACCACCGAGGCCAAGGTTATGCTGCAGAGCAGCATTGGTGCCCTTGATGAGTCGGTTATTAGCCCAACCACGAAGATGCCATACCAATTCAGCGCACTGCGCGATACCGGTAGCACCTAGCGGATGGCCCTTGGAGATTAAGCCACCAGAGGGATTGATGACCATTTTCCCACCATATGTGATATTACCGGTCCGGACCATCTCATGAGCCTTGCCTGGTTCACATAGTTCCAGAGCATCAATTGTTGTCATCTCGTTGGCGGAGAAACAGTCGTGGAGCTCACAGACTTTGATGTCCTTGACATTTACACCAGCTTCGGCGGTTGCTGCTCGACAGGCGTAGCGAGCCATATCAAAGCCCATGAGGCTTATAGAACCGCGGTCGTATACCGATGGGGCATCAGTGGCCAGGCATTGTCCAGCAATAAGTATGGCCTGGTCTTTGAGGTGTGGTCGAGCATCAAGGAAGGCTTGTGAAACGATGACCGCGGCGGCACCTCCGTCGGATGTTGGGCAGCATTGGAGCTTAGTTAGGGGATAGTGGATCATGGTGGATTTGGATATTTGTTCAAGAGTATATTCATCTTGGAATTGCGAATATGGATTACGTTTCGAGTGTTCGTGATTGATTCGACCGATCTCAGCGAAGTCTTCTGCCTTAGCACCATACCTAGGAGGGAGGGAGCATAGATGTTAGTCCGGGCTGGTTAAACAGATTTTAGTTCAGAGAAAGAGGTAGACGTACTTTTCCATATATTCCAAACCAGCATTACCAAACATTTGTGCCGCACCTGGAGCATTGGTGATTCCTCTCGTTTCAGCCATCATCTCGCCGAATCGGTCAGTTGGGTTGGCTCGATCTTGGAAATGCGACTGTAAACTTCCAGGGTTCATCTTTTCAAATCCAACCACGAGGACACAGTCCGCCGCGCCATGTGAAACCATAGTTCTACCCATCGCTAGTCCAGTTGAGCCTGTCGAGCAATTGTTGTTGACATTATAAACGGGGATCTTGGTTAGACCGAACTGGTAAAAGACTCGTTGGCCGCAGGTGCTGTCTCCGTAGCAATAGCAAGCTACACCTTGGTCGACATCGTCGTAGGAGATTTGGGCATCCAACATGGCCTTTACGCCGGCTTCGAAGCCGAGTTCATGATAATCGACCTTTCCACGGGGTTTGATGAACTTGGTCATGCCAACGCCCAAGACGTAGGCGGGAGATGGAGCTCGTCTACCCATCTTGTTTGTTTGTGAAGGGGTGAATGATTGTTGAGAGATGGGTTGAAAGTGAGTGCGTTATTTAAGATTGGAGAAAGAATAAAGGGATGGCAAAGATTGTGATCCAGTTGGGGTTGGACGCAAGGCCGACCGCTGGCCTTGCATTTATTTATAAAATTCTCCTTTGTTCGCGTTTTATGCGCGAAGCTGTTTGCGGGGAGCCGAGGTGCCGAGGTCAGAAATGCGGACTTAAGCACTCCATCGTATTTGCTTACTTACAGTCCTGGGTAGTAGGTTAGTTACTATCTCTACCAAAATTTAGCCATTGCTTCTACGGCTGAGGGAAAGGTAAGGGTGTCTTTAAAGTGCTCTGTTCGCAGGCCTAGCGAAGGATGCCTCGGGTGGTTTAATCCCAGCTCGTACGCGCTCCTCCATGCAACACCGGAGATGAGTGATAGAGTCCGCCTCTCTTAGAAGGCGATTAACGTCGAAATTTCCATCTAATACTGCATTCTCTCTCTATCCTTGGGCTCGGTCTGAATAGAAAGCCGCGGAAGCGTAGCAAGAACCAGCTCACTACCGGTATTTACAGAGAAACGCTTAATGTATATATTTGTGTTTGAATTTGTGTTTCCCTAAGCTGTCACAGCAGCCAGTTATGTATTACCCCTCATCACGGTATTTAAGATCCTCAAGGTGGCCACCCATCACGCTGCGTATTACCAATCGTGGAAGTACTCTGGCACGCAAAGACTTGCAAGATTCCTTGTCAGTACATCCTCGAGGTCTCGGGGAGGCAAAACGGTTTGAACTAGACGGGGTAGCCTGTGGTCTGGAACCCTGTAGCTAAGGTTTCCTGCTCAAAGAATGGCTTAATTCTGGGGTAGACGAGTGTAGGACCAAGGAGTACGAACGCTTGCGTTTCGCCGGTTCTTGCTTTGACGTGGTAACTACCTGGAACTAGGTCAGAAGATCTCTTTTTCTTCGGTTCCCAAGTGAAAGTATACAGCCCAAGGACATGGCAAAAGAACGGCTCTCCTTATCGAAACAATGCATGGAGATGGTGGTGATTGGGCGTTGTCCTACATGTCGACGTCACAAGCTGAGAAGCTTTCTTCCTCTCGGGCTGGCGGCTTAGCTAAGCACGCACACAGCCGTTTCCAGTTAGGCTGCAGATCAAGCCTCAAACTCCCAGCAACAACTCGAACCTTCAACACGCACCAGGCGAACTTCATCGTCTGCTTTCTTCCTCTCTCCTCTTCACCTTCTCTCTCGTTTTCTCTCCTTCACTCTCTTCCTTCTCTCGACCCTCTCTCTTACCAGTCTTATGTGTCCTCGTCTCTGCGTCTCAATCCAAGCTTGTTCCCTGCTCTTCCACTAGCTCTGTATCTAGCTGTGGCTTAACCCATCACGGAGTACATACCAATACCCCCACCAATACATACTACTTCTTTTGTGTCTCGACTCGCCTTATCCTACATCAATCTTAGCCTGGATACTGAGTGCAGTCGGCGAGGAACTGTTTTACCAACCTGCCACTACCTAATTCCCCTTGATCGTTGACTTTCTTCTAACGGTTCAACTACAATTGGCGTGCCGAGCTGCTTATTTTCACCTTCATAACTATGTCAGAGTTTCATATATTCCATTAAAAAAGGGGAAAAAATTATCATTTATATATATATCTTTTTTAACGCCGCCTTTTACACCCGCAGGTTGGGCATCTTTTGTTTGTTGCATGCAAAAGGCGTGCTATCATCTACTTTGGGTTAACAATTGGGATCTCATCTGCACCAATCTCATACTCTTATATAAAACATTGACTGTCAGTATTGTTTGCTGCAAATCTCTCTCATCTTACCCTCTGTGTTTTGATATCAATACCTTCACTGGGCTCACACAGCAGCTCTTTAGTGACAGCGGCCCTGGCCCACTACTACCCCTATTTCTATTATTCGCTAGGTTGAGTTTGAGGACTCAGTGAGTGGCTGCAGAAATTTGTTAAGGGAAGAATCCATGGACACCTGTGGGACGTTCAGAGGTCTACTCGCTTTCACGCCGAGAGACTACTCTGCGTTCCATAGGATTCCGCGGGCCATTACTCCTTGAACAAACGCTACGTACCAATGTCATCCCCTAAGAAGGATGCTGGACATGTAACAACCCTCCCTTCCATGTCCTCTTTACAACCTCCAGCATCATCATCACCTTCTACACCACATTCAACAGCAAATATGCCCTTCTGGTTTTCGAACTTTGACGAGGCGGCGAGAAAGCGCTTTCTGAAAGATTATCGAATCCAAACTGCCTCTGCTGTATCGACTATCATCTCATGCCTTGCAGTTGTAAGTCCATCACTACAAACCTGTGTAGTCTTTCCCAGAAAAATTATTCACCCTACCATGTTGTGTGGTTGCTAATACTATACGCTGTTAGACACCTCTCGAAAATGTTAAAACGCGGTTACAGTCGTAAGTACAAAATTTTCAGCCCATGATCTAATAAATGCGTGCGGATAGTCGAATTAGCTAACCAATATCAATAGACACAATTTCCAAGGCGTTAGCCACTGTATTCGTTATATGCTGGCCCATGAGGGCGCAAGAGGATTCACGGCTGGTTTGTCTTCCCTATATATCGTCAAGTGGTATGCTGCTAACTCCCTCCGGTCAGGTGCCCTACCACCGCTAGCCAGCTTAACCATAGTCAGAGTTACCAACTTTTCGGTTTACCAAAAAATGAAGTACACTCTATCAGACTTCTTTGAGAGAAACACGGGAACATCGCCGCTAGCCGCCTATAATACTCCAGGAAGCCTGCCAACGATACCAATGATAACCTGTTTCACCCTTTCTGGGATGGCAGCAGGAGCCGTGGCTGCCCCTATAGCTTGTATGTACTCTGTTATTATATTCGCCACTAGTTTTGCTCTAAAGGTAAAAATCTGCCTTGTTACTCAAGCCGCTGACATTCGCTCAGGTCCATTCGAGTTAGCAAAAAATGTTGTTCAAACCTCTGTATTGATGGGGAGAGCCCAGGAGGCGGCTGAAGCCAAGGGGAATGTGCCGACCCAAAAAGTACGACGGCTGGGTACCCTTCAAGCAATCAAGCAGATCATCTCGCGACATGGCTTTCGTGGGTTATATACCGGAATGGGGTTACACATGGCCCGCGATACACTTGGTACCGGTTTATATTTCACCATCTACGAAACTTCAAAACAGCTAGTTTCATACCTCGGCGACTATCACTCACCGTTCGGCCCGCCAATGGTTGCAGGGGCTTTGTCGGGGGTCATTCCATGGATCTGCGTAAGTAAAACACCATGTTGAAGAAGGCTTAAAGATGTGACTCTAACTCCCTTCAGACATACCCCCTAGATACTCGCAAGACGCGAAAGCAAAGCATGATCCTCGGAAAATCGAAGGAGGTCGGCGAAGCCACAAAGGCTTTGGCCAAATCCTCTGTTTACAGAGGCCTCTCTGTGATTATCCTCCGGACGGCAATCCAGAACATGCTGCTTTTGTCGATATTTGAGTATTTAAAGAAGGAGATAAACTTGTTGTAGCTCCCTCCTCTCCTGGCATGGTGCCTTTGCATACATACCCTAGCTGTGCTACTGCTTTCTTCTATTCACCATATCTTCTAATCTTGCGGACTCTTCTTTTTTCCTCTTTCCCTTTTTTTTTCTTTTTTATGACTTGGTATCCAGCGACGGCGGTAGCTCAAAGACTAGCCATGGCCACGCCTAACTGATTATACCCTCAAGATTGCCTGGAGATTTAACCTTCTAGTTTTTAGTTCGTTGATTCTTAAACATGTCTAAATATCTGATTTTAGCACTTTCAATATTATCCCCTAACATGCCACTCCTTTGAGCGGCAAGCACATTTATCTGACTGCATACCGCCTACTATCATTTATAGAATACATTGATGGAGCCGAAATTAGCTCGTCTTGCACGTTAGCTGGAGTTAAAGGAAGCCAAGTTTAATTAGATGCTTCAAGTCCGACCATAGGAATTTATATAGCTTTATTCTCCCTTTAAGGACCTCCTCTGCAACTCCATACATGACGTATTGTATCAGCAACCCAAGCATCGGGCTTAGCGTGAAGCTCTCGTTGCGTTGTCGCGGTGACATGTTTGACAACCTCAAAAAAAAAAAGCTCACCTCGGTCCCAGCAAGGACGACACAGCGCAACGAACATCGTCGGCCCAATCCTCGAGTCTCAAGGCGAGGTAGGGAGCTTATCTTGCAAGCTACACATATATAGAGCTCCATCATGACTTCGTGAGTTGTTTTCCTTTCTCCCCCGCGATCTCTTGTACCTGCCCCTCGTTGGTGGTGACTTTTTCACCGTTGCTAACTCGGATAAACCCCTCTACTAGGACGATCCTAAAGCTGCCATTTCGGCGATCGCATTCGACGTCTCTGTCAGATGCTGTGAAACAGTACATATCTACAAAATATGACCAGCACCCGGATATGTTCGAGGAGGACCTCCTCATCATGGATAGGTTGCGGAGCGATGCTATCAATGTCCAGGAACCGCATTTCAGTGGGATAAGTCGGCTGGTCGCGTATGCAGCACAGCTAAAGTGGATAGGTGGAAAGTTCCCGATTGATGTGAGTTTGGACTGGCCGTACTTGAGAGGCCGCTGAAGGAGGCGCTCTTCTACCTTGGACGGGATCGCCATGAGATACGCCGCACTTGTGAAGGATGGCTCGAATTAATATGGGAAATACTGCTTTTAGGTTGGCGTCGATTTTCCGTGGTATCCTGCTTTTGGATTTAATACTTCTCGACCGGGTACGTTAATGCTACGATGCGGTGGATTGTGTGCTGTGTGCATTTAACTAATTTATATCAATCTGCAGTATCACAAAATAACCTGCGATATGAGCTCGCCAATATCCTTTTCAATCTTGCCGCACTATACTCCCAACTAGCTGTTTCTTTGAACCCGACGAGCTCCGAAAGTCTCAAAACCGCTTGCAAATATTTCTGTCACGCTGCTGGCGTTATTGTGCACTTGAGAGAGGATATTTTACCCGATCTACGCACATCGCCGCCCGAAGATATGGATGAGATGACACTACGCAGTCTGGAAGAGCTGCTGCTGGCACAAGGCCAAGAATGCTTTTGGCAGAAAGCGGTGAAAGACGGTCTAAAGGATGCTTCCATCGCACGCCTTGCGGCAAAGGTTTCGGATTACTATTGCAACGCCGGAAACTACGCTGTGAAATCAAATGCTATTAGCACCGAGTGGATTCATCACGTCACAGCAAAACACCACCATTTTGCGGCTGCTGCCCAATACAGGCAGTCTCTCGACTGCCTCGAGAAGCGAAAATATGGCGAAGAAATAGCCCGGCTTAGGGACAGTATTACCTGTGTTAATGAGGCTCTGAAAGAAGCGAAATGGGTCAGTAAGGTTGTCATGAACGACCTTAATGGGCTTAAGGCCCGTGTGAGCGAGGATTTGAAGCGGGCGGAGAAGGATAACGATATCATCTATCTGAACCCGGTACCGCCAAAATCGGAACTGAAACTGCTTGATCGTGCTAATATGGTCGCGGCAAAAGCTCCTGAGGAAGTAACCAATGCTTTGTCTATGATCGGAGAAGACGCTCCACTTGGACATCCCCTCTTCGCTAAGCTTGTCCCGTACGCTGTCCATGTAGCTGCCAGCATCTACGCAGATCGCAGGGATAGGCTGGTTAATAAGACAATTGGAGAGCTAGAGTCCATGACTGTGAAACTCCGAGAGTAAGTACAGCCCACCATACTTTGAATTGGATTTCTGAGGCTAACTCAACATAACGCTTCTCAGCCTACTTCAGTCCTTAAATCTTCCTGGGTCGCTCCAAGCACTTGAAAAACCCCTTGGCCTGCCACCAGGCCTCGTATCACATGCGGAAGAAATACGACAGCAGGACGGACTGCACCGTCTTCATAGATCTCTTCAGGATACAGCGAAACTCAAAGCTAATGATAAATCCATATATACCGAAGGAGTGGAACTACTCATGGCGGAGAAGGACGAGGATGACCGTGCGCGTGCAAAGTACGGGACAGATCGATGGACCCGACCACCCTCCGAAAAGGCTGCGGAGAAAGTATACACACAATCAAAGGACATCCAAGGCTATCTCTCATCTGCAGATAGCAGCGATAAGCTTGTACAGAAGAAACTCAAAAGCCACGAGCCTATCATTCGTGTTCTGGTTGGCACCAACAGGGAACTAGAGACCTATGTTCCGAGTAGCAGAAGTGCTCTACTTACTCCACAAGTGGAACGTGAATCAAGCCGGCTTCGCAGCTCACTGAACGAAGTCAGCCGATTAGAGAACCGAAGGAAGCGCAAGGTAGAGACTTTGAGGGAGAAGTCAAAGGCCGATAGCATTCGTAAGTTACCAACACATATCAACTCCTAGCTGAAGACGCTCCAACAGTTCTAACACGTCGGTTGCAAAAGATGCTGCGCTCCTCAAAGAAACCAGCCGACTAGAGCGGGATTACCCTATGCAAAAGATAGAGCCCGGGCAGTTCGAAGAGCTTTTCGAGGAGCATCTTCGCCTGTACGATAGTGAACGTGACATGCTCTTGGAGGAACAAAGGCTCCAAGACCAGCTTTCAGATCAGATCATCAGCTCCAACAAAGCGTTCACCGTTGCTCGAAAGGGTGACTCTTCCACCAAGGAGCGAGAGAGGGCATTGCAAGAGCTCGAAACTGGATATCTGATGTATAAAGAGATTATATCCAACATAGATGTTGGACGAAAATTCTACAACGATTTAGCCAAGGTTGTTGGCCATTTCAGGGAGGACTGTAAAAAGTTCGTTCACCGGCGGAGGATGGAAGCTAACCAGATCGAAACGTACTGTTCTACCTATTCCATATCTACCATCCATTTTCTGTTCGGCTTGCCATGCTAACACTAAATTTTTTAGGGATTTAACCAACGTATCTGTGATGGCCTCTCTGAATATCTCACAGCCGGATGGAGCTTCGATATCGCACCCACAATTTCAACCCCAACCGCAACCACTATCAGAACAGCAGCATCAGCACCAATATAATTATCAGCCCACGCAGCACCATCAACCTGCCCTAATACCTAACCCGTCTTCCCCTACGAAATCATCATCTCCCTTCCCTCCTCCACCCGCCCAGCAACCCGCCCTTACAGCACCTCAGCCCACAAGAGTCAACGTTCCCCCACCACCGGCCACTATACCAACACCCTCCCTCCCGGGCATGTGGACGCCCGATATAGGTATCAAATTTGGCGCTCCTACGCAGCTCAATAGTCATACAGCACCGTACCCGGAAGCCAGACCAATCAATACGCCTATGACTGGACAAACACCATCTTTAACCCCTGCATCGGGTGATAATGGTGGTGGCAGTGGTAGTGGCCGACGTGGCCAATGGGATCCGAGCCAGGGAGTAAGGTTTTCGTAATTTTGTCTTGCCCCTGCGCTAGAGACGATAGATGGATGTGCTTGTTTCCCGGATGTATCAGCCGGGTGTATATAGACGTCAGGTACACATTTTTTGAATACTTATAGCGTTTCCAATGCATTTAATTTAACGAGTCAGTAAATGATAGTTTAGACTGGATATCAAATGAAGGCATGTTGTCACTAGTACAGCAATTATGCATGCCTAAGCCGAGACAAAAAAAAAAGAGTGAAACAATGAGAAAATAGCGTGCATCATCATAGTCGTCAAATCTATGTAAAATCATCAGCCGAAGTCCATCCTGCCCTCCACACACTTCCCTCCCTCCCCGCCTGGCGTATCGCTTTTTATTCGGTCCATCCCATCCTTACTCCAGCAGATTCCCCAGGCTATTTCCTATGTTTTTCATATCCTTCCAATCTTCATTTCCACGTCATAAGCCAAGAGGCGCAAGAGTCAAGTAAATTAGACAAAAGGAGATATCCCAAGCCACCGCCAGTACCCTCATGGGGCAGTAAGAAGGACAAGGGAAACAAAGACAAATGCCACCTAGGAAGGAAAGTAGAGGTATAAAAAAAGGGAGATAGCCGCACTATATGACAAAAGAAATAAGGAAAAGATGTAAGGAACAAGAAAAAGGCAGGCCTCTGGGAACAAGAGTAGAGATAAAACCCGACACCTGAGGGTGGCGAACATCTTACTCCTGACGTCAGCGACTTTAACTGCCCAACGCACGATATATGTAGGAGATTCAAAAATGGATAGGTTAATAATATCACAAGAAAATCAAGGTAGAGCGATATAACGATTCAAAGAAGCAATCTGGAGTGTTGGGTATGAGTGGAAAATCCCTCGATTCAAATAGGCCACCGGTGAAACGACTCGTCGAGTAGTCGAATTCGAACGTTTTGAAAACAGCTGGCGAGTATAGAGTATAGCCAGGTGCACGCGATCGTAACCTGGTTGTAGTGTTGAACTTAGGGCTCGGGTTTCACTGCAGACTGTTTCGGTTGGCCGTCTTTTCCTTCCTGGAACTTGTGAAACATTCCAGAAAGATCACCGTCGGATAGCACGGATCCGTTCTTCTCGGTGATTAGGTTCTTTAGCCATCGGTTTTCCATCTCGAGTTGGGACACGCGGGCTTCCAGGGTGGAGTTCTTAGCGCTCACGTCTTTGACGGTACGCTCGAGGTTCTTTTCACGCTCCTTCTTCTTGACACGGAATCGAGCGCTTGCGGCTGTGTTGCGTCGTCGTTTGTCTTCTTCCTGGGCAATCCGTGCAAGCTCATCGGAATGTTGAATCGCTGCATCCTCCCGTTTTTGTTTAGGGGGCATGACCGAAGCTGCTGGTGGATTTTGGCTGGCCGCTCGGGCAGGTGGAGCTACTTGATGTACCGAGCCGTTATTGTTACCGGTTGCTGGCTGCGATGCCTGGTAGGGCTGAGGCGCCTGCATAGGAAGCATTGGCGGAGAGTAATACTGATAGTTGGGGATGTTGTAGTCTGTATCATCATCGTAAGCAAGGGCACGGTTCGAAAACCCGTCCGCAGAAGCGGGATTTTGATAGTAACGCCCAGAACGCATTTGGCAAAAACAAAACCAGACAAAAAACACAGAAATATAGATCAGGCCGTAAACAAGACGTTTTTGGACTCTCCAACGGACTGCGGAACGACCTAAAAGGCAATAGTCACGTGGAATTGCGTGATGCCTCGCCCAATCACGTGTGGGAGGAGAGATGGTATGTGCGCCAGTCACGGGCAGCCAACGAGAACGCGGCACGCGCAAGCCCAACAGGGATCACGGGCATTCTGCCTGGGAGACTAGCTGGCTCGGGGAGACGCAGCCCAGGTGCATAGCGGATCCCAAGTACCAATTGGAGGTTGGTGGCTCATCTAAGTCCACATAGATGCAATGTCGTGATGGCAGGAATGCAATCCTGGAGAGTGATCACCACTCGGGTATTTGGGTATTTTGCAGAAAAAGGGATTGATAAAGAATAACAGGAAAAACATAGAAAACACAGGGAATCGACGGAAACCCACCATTTAACATCTCCGTATACTTCACATCCTGGTTGGGCGAATTATCGTTCGAAGCCTGATGCTCCTCCGTGTATTTAACTGGTGCATTCGAGCTCATGCCTGCTGCTCCAACCGTATCAAAATCGAAGAACTCAGCATTAGTGAAGAGAGCAAGGTCGGCTTCCATATCAAACAGATCCTGATCCTGTAGAGGCTGGTCGTACGATGGGACAGTATTCAAGTCGTCCAGGTACTGGGAGAAGTTGGGAGCTCGGCGCCCGTTGAATTCGGTCATGGTTGATAGGTCGGTCACCCGCTTTAAAAAGCCCTACAAACCAGGGAAATGAGTGCCTTGCCAAACAAGATGCTAAACCGTCTCTCTCCCTCGCCACAAAGTCCTGTATCGCTGCAGAGGTCCCCCAGGAGTTCGAGAAAAATGTCCCGCACACACGTACCCTATTTCGTACTTTTCGGCTGCTATTAGGGCGCCTCACCCTTTCGTTGAGGATTGCTGTCGCAGATAGCCACAATTCGAGGCGAAACAGGTCCCTTCAGCTGGACAATTGAAAAGATCGCTTGCTTGTCGTTGGAGAGAAAAAGGAAAAACCTCACAATGAATAGGCGTTGCGGCAAAAAACGAGAACGTGTTGGTTGAAAGTGGGATGGATTAACCCACTCCGTCTCCCTTTCTTCCGGTGGCGATGACTAATTAATGAACATAAAAGGTTAAAATTTAATGCTTTATTAATAAAAATAGCGCGATGTCCGAACTGTACGCCCTTCGACCCCGCCGATACGTATTCATATACGATGTACGCAACGCAGCCTTGCTCCTCTCGCTCGTCAAAATCTGTTCTTCCGCTCAAATGCCGACAGTGAAGCGCGACTGTCTGCGACTACTGTCCCTTTCGAGAGCTTCAGAAACCAGAGGCTCTGCATATCGAGAATGACTAAGCATCTCGACGACGCATACACCTTCCGTATTAGGGATAGCCGAGGCTACCTCGCATTTACTGGAACATTATTAATCCTACTCCGAGCCAAAACGCTCTGAGCCGCATCTTACCGAGTATGGACTTCAAGGTCTGCAAGAACACACCTGCACCGGGTGTAGCATACTATGGTGATTTGGGGCATAGTTAGGCAGGGCGGGAGAGATAACTTTGGTAGGATGCAAAGTTGTGCACCATATCTTCAGCTCCAGCAGTAGGGAGTGCTGTCTGGATTGAATGCACAAACCCTGAGCGATAAGCCGGTCAGGCATATCGGGATATCCTCCCTTGAACTGCGTGTCCAATTCCCTGGGCATATACCAGCTTGTCTAGATCCGAACTCAACTCTTTGACAGACACCGGTACATACCGCATGTGGCCTTCGGATCAGCTATCAGACGGCACAATCAGTTCGAACTTGCCAGTCCGAGATACAGTCCATTTTACTTTATATGTCACTCTTTGATCAGCAAGCTGAGGATTGGAGAGAACTTGCTGAGGGACGAAGCGGATTCACCACGTGGAAAGACTCCTTCTTACATGTCAGATTTGGAGACCCACCCTCAATTGAAGCTGCACCCGTCATGCATACCGTCCGGATGCAGATGTATGATCGATCATTCGTGTGATCAGTGTCTTACCACGTTACAGTATACATGCTGGTGCCCTGGGAAGATTTCATGGAACTACTTCCTGGTCTCATAAGATGCCTCGCTTGTCAGACACCCATGGATACCTTCACGGCCTAGTGAATCCCTGGCCTCGCTCAAGCAGTCGGAAATGCAATTCTGCCACTTGGTGGAGTTGAGGCTCTGTCCTGCAGAAACCTCTCCACATGCCAAGATGGTTCTCCACTCAATCGTGTCTTGATATCGCTGCTACTTTTAACGGCATCGCATAGAAAACATCTGTCACCACTTCAGATTCGGCTGGCTCATATTTATTGGCATGCTCTGTGACCCGAATGCTAGAGTGGTCCAGTCCTCATCCAGGCGATTCATAGCTCCCCATATTCAGGCCTTTCACTGCCACCCCCAGCGTAGATAAACACCGTAGGATATAATGTATATAAATGAAAGAATGATATCCACTAAGGTGCAAAGCCCGCACCTGCTACTAAGGCAAATTCTTTCTGTGAACTACATGTATGATATTCTTTCTAGCCAACACAGATGTTGCACCTAGGGCCTACGTGCCGGCCATACGTCAACCATCACGTAAAACAACCCGACTGAGGCAAGGGTGACAATCAGCGATGAAGTGCAACATGCCACGTGAGTGTTCTACGAATACTTTATCATTCAGTTCACTTAAAAGTCGATATTATCCTAGGTTGGGAACTTCGTGCAGATATATGTTTCTTTTTTCTAGTCAAGTCGACCAGTAGCAATCATGGTATCGTCATTCCAGGCAAATGCAAATGTTTTTGGGAATAGCCAGCTACTAATTCCTTCGATAATTACGGCTGCTTTTCTGTACTTTGCTAGTTTATGCGTCTATCGACTATTCCTTCATCCTCTTTCCAAATTTCCGGGACCAAAATTGGCGGCCGTTACACGGTACTATGAAGCCTACTACGACGTTGTGCTAAACGGCAAATATACATTCAAGATCAAGGAGCTGCATAAGCGATATGGTCTGAGCTTAGCTAGATATAGTCCCTTTTTGCCGTTGCGCAATCATAAGCTAACTCCTACTTCAAAGGCCCGATCATCCGAATCAGTCCCTACGAGCTTCACATAAGTGACCCAGCTTACTTTGAAAAGCTCTACCGGCAAGATGGAATCTGGAACAAATACAATTGGAGCTATGATGCGTTCTCTGCTCCATACTCTGCCATCTGTAGCGCGGATCACAATACCCATAGACGCCGGCGCGCTGCTTTAAGCCCATTTTTCTCAAAGGCATCAGTGGCTAGAAAGCAGGGCATTGTCCAGGACAAAGTTAACAGACTCTGTAGCCGGATAAATGATCGTGTTGGATCAGAAATGAACCTGAGTGCTGCCATTAGCGCGTTCAGCCGGGACGTTGCCAGCAAGTTTATACTTGATAGAGACTTCAACAATCTCGACTCTCCGGATTTCAATGTCAATATGACGAATCTGATCCTAGGCTCGGGGGCTATCTGGCGCACAACCAAACATATCCCTTGGTTTGGCCCAGTTATGCAAGCACTTCCCGGGTCTCTCGTAGAGAAGATCGGGGGTGAAGGCCCGAAACATTTCTTCGCTTTTCTCAAGGTAAGATGAATGAAGACTTTATGGAGAGAAAACTTTTACTTTTTCGGCTAATTTCAACACCTAGGACATCCTACGGTTAACGGAGGAAATTGTAACGGCCAAATCTTCTTCTCTTGATTATGACTCGTCACACACCCTTATACATGATATCCTTGCATCCAATCTCCCGCCAGCAGAAAAGACTGCCGTCCGTATCAACGAAGAGATCGCAACCGTAACTGGAGCCGCCTTCGAAACAGCCGCTCAGACGTTACGAACGGTATTATACCACGTGTATAACGATGCTGAAACGCTTCGGCGTCTTAGAGATGAGTTATTGGCTCTAGAAGATGATGCACAGCTTAAAGACCTGGAAAAGCTGCCATATCTTACCGCCGTATTGATGGAAGGTTTGAGGCTGGCTCCGGGAATAGCAACGCGGCTGGCGAGGATTGCGCCTGACAGAGAGCTGGCTTATGAAAACTGGGTTATCCCGGCGGGCACACCGGTGGGAATGACGACAATTCTCATGCATATGAATGAAGATATATATCCGGATCCTAAGCGGTTTGACCCTCAGAGGTGGATAAACATGGATCCAGATAGGAAAAGGAAGTCAAACGCGGTATTTGCGCCATTCTCTCGAGGAACTAGGGTTTGTCTTGGGATGTAGTAAGTTCTAGTCTGCTGGATGTTTGCCCCTTCTTGA
This sequence comes from Arthroderma sp. MBC 929, assembly GCA_030789285.1. Classification (NCBI taxonomy): domain Eukaryota; kingdom Fungi; phylum Ascomycota; class Eurotiomycetes; order Onygenales; family Arthrodermataceae; genus Arthroderma; species Arthroderma sp. MBC 929. The sequence goes on along the minus strand of JARJUX010000029.1, from coordinate 225,339 downwards.
ACTAAAACCGTTTCCTAGTCTTGCATGGGCGGAATTGTACATGACGCTCGCCGCCATTGTTCCACACTTCGATTTCAGGTTTACCGAGACTGCGCTCAACAATGTTGAGCCTGTCAGGGACCATTTCACCATAGGAACGCAGGATGAGAGTGGCATTATAGTGTATGTTATGGCTGCCTTGAAATAGTAGGGCATAGGGCCTTCTTATATATAAGGACGAGACAGGTGAATGGGAATTGGGGATGGGGTGCCTCAGCACCCCCCATCTGGTTTAGTCTCATAGCCCAAAAGATACGGCGGGGATTGAGCCTTGTATAAATTCCGGTAATTTCTGGAGATTGTATGTGCCATGAGTGAAAGTAAATACTTCATACAAAACTGTTCACCGTCAAAAAGGCACTTCGGTGGGTTTGGCTGGTCTTGGCGCTAGAAGCTGTCTTCACGCGTTTTTACGTCATTTGTTTGGGCGAGCGAAAATATGTAAACAACGGGCTTCTTGTCTCAACTGCAGCGCATCTATATCAATATGGTATCGATATGAAGTGAAATTCTATCCTACACGTCTATTTCGTATGCCATTACCCACCGATCCATGGCCTCTCGCGCCGCCGTCCTTGCGCCGACGGCAGCAAGTCTCCCCGACGGTTTTCGCATCCCCTCATCGACCTCATCTCTGATCAAATCGCTCGGGAGACTATCAAGGTCATCTCTTATTAACACTGCGCTTCAATGGCTACAAGCTAAACATATAAATAATTGTCGACCTTATTTGCGGCCTCGGGCGGACGGACACCCTGAAGACGAGAGTATTGACGACGATCCCACCAACCCGTACCCAGCTGCAGAAAGCATTGAGGAGCTGAAAACGATTTATGAAGCGTTCAAGGAGCGAAAGGGGGCAAAGCGCGAGGTCATTGACCGTATACTTGAAGGGGATTGGAGGCATGGGCTATCCCTTCGTCAACTGGCGATGGCAGATGTCCGGTACATCGAAGACCATCCAACTGGCCACCGCTGGACCGCGCTTCAGCTTGAATCATTGACTATTGCATCCGAGTCCGACTTGAGCAATAGAGATACCGAAGAATCGAATACATCTTTACCTCAATTCCACGCCGCATCATTTATCAAAGCCATCCAGCGTGAAATATCGCCTCTGGTAAAAGCCCACTATCACGTTTACCGCCTAGAGTCTCTACCTCTCACTCTCGTTCGAATTCTTGTTATCGACTCGCCCTTCCAATACCCGCGGCAAACCTCATATACCTTCACCGACGCATCCAGACTTATCTACATCGCCTTCCCAGACAGCACTCCCTTCGTCTATTCCTCCGTCTTCTCGTTACCTGGTGCAGGCAAGAAAATAAGCAGCAGCACTACCGATACACGAACCCTCCGAAAGCTAGTCCGAGATGCGATTCCCAAAGCTTTATCACGCCCTAGACAGCGATACACCTTAAAACCGACGTCCTTGACCTCGAAAAATCTCCACACCCTACTTTCCCTCCGAGGTCCCTGGCGGACAAATTCTGCGAATGGTGCTTTCACCATCTTTGCGGATGCCGTGGTGGAATCCGATCCTCTGGACCCACGGGCGTCACGCCCTTCTCTTATACAAAGATACGCAAAGAAACATACTCAGGATGATCAAAATGGACAAAAACCATTAGCACAATCTACGTCTACGGCCATGAATAAGAGGCAACTCAACTCTCCTCATCTGGACGCCACAGCCACTAAAAGGCAGAAAAAGGAAACAATATCTTCTCGCTTTGGCACCACCGGCGAACAGAGCCGCATCTCATCCGCTTCCCACAAGTGGGAATCTCAACTTATATCACCGGATACCCAGACACGTCCGGAAATAACACCAAACGCGGCGCTCGACCGTTTGCAGATTCATCTTCAGGATCCGGTTACATCTGATGCTCCTACGGTTCCTAACACCCGCAATACCCTTTCTCTTAACCTGTCAGGATCCGATGTGATCACAGGGTTGCGACGGCTTGCTGAGCTTGGCATGATAGATGCGGCCCGTATGCCATCCTGGATGACTGGGGAAGAGGGTGTAAGTTCCGCGATTATAAATAATGGAAGGCGAATATTATAGCCTCCGGCGACGGAGGGTACAGGGAACGCTGCATTTTGGATACCCCTTTTAACGAAATGTTTATACTTCTATCGCAGTAGACAAAGAAAAAAAAAATTAAAAATTAAAAATTACTGCAAGTTATCCCTAGAGAGCTGTGGCCTAAGCACCCTGGATATAAATGTAGTCTAAAGGAAGCAGTTTTGTTGAAGAAGAAAACCCCCCCCCCCCCAATTGAAATTGTAATACAAAAGGCAGAGATAGAAGTTCAGCAGGAGGGTAATCTCCCAGCCCAAATGGCGATGCATAGATCATTAGGTTCGTGTTAACGGCAGAGAATCGCTTGCCTAGTAGTCATCGTCATAGTAGTCATCCTCGTCATCATAGCGGTACGTCCGCCACGAACGCCCATACGGAGGCCTATGATACGTCGATGTATCTACCGCGCAAGTCAGCTTCAGTCTAGTTTCCACATGATAGTATCCTTTTTAGTGTGAGCCGCGGCATACCTCTTACGCCAGAAAGGCCTAATTGATGTGCAATATTGAGATATCCTTCCTTGTAGTCCACCCCTTCCCTTAGAACGTCTTCAGTTGTAGGAGCATCGGTTTGCCAAGGTGTCCGGCTACAAATCGATGAGTTAGAAGGCGACATAACTTGAATGGCGGTGACCGTTCATGAACTTACCAGTAAACACAACGAATTTCATTCCCTTGTTGGCTTGTCCGCCACTGATCAAAGCACGCTTTGTGGATATTATTCCCGCAAGCCGCTTTGCACCAGACAATCTCCTCGCTTTCGGGTTCAAAGGGCATGAAACATATCGGGCAATCTCCATCGATGTCCTTCCGGTGGCCCTTCTCGTTACTCGTAGATGCGTTTTCTGCGGGGTTTGGGGGTGCAGCCGCGAAGATTTCTTGGAGTTCCTAGATATCCTGATGAGCGCTGCAGTATTGGATGTGTGACACTATACCCACCGAGGTAATGAAGGCGAGTTGGTATTGAAGAGGCTCCTGGGCTTTTAGGACGTTATATAGGACCTGTAGCACCATTGAGAGAGTTAATCGTTGCCCCTTCAAGATCACCACGTCTTCAACAAACGACGGCGTAGCCATACGTATACTATGTGCTTGCATTGGTTGCCCTTCCGGTTATCTGGGCAGGTACATGTTGGCACTCTACCAATGACAACTTGATAGATGTTTCCAGTAGTGCCGGCAATATCAACGTGTTCTTCGGGGTCATCTTCTGGGCCTACTCTCTTTCGGCCAAGGACAAATAACCTGATAGTCCATCAATTAGCTATAGCTAAGAGAAAGATCATTGCCGTCCGGGAGTATACCTCTGTGTCCTAGCTCTGTCCAGCTTTACTAGGTAAGTCTGAGGTGGATGATTCCGATACGGTCGTAGTCTTCTCTCATCCAATGGAGAAGAGTTGGTCTTTTTTCGTTTTCTTGGAGTCGACTTTGGAGTGCTCGGTTCTGCCGTCAGGTCAATAACAGGCGTGCCAGCAGGTATTGGCCCTGCCTTCGTTTGGCGGCGAGTTCTGGTAGGAGTTGTGGGTAGAGTCTGGGCCACCGCCCCATCTTCTCCATCAACACGTTTCCGCTTCATCGCTAGCACTGAATAGGTATAAACACGCGGTTGTCACGACGATGCTAAAATGATGCTTCAAAGACTCGAGAGCCCATTTAATCATCCCTGGAGACGCCACTAAACGCGTGACCACGTGATCTTATCTTATCTATGACCACAACGCTGGAAAGCTGGGGATATTCGAGCGGTTTCGTGGTTTGCGCTTGGTGGAATCGCGATGCTTTCGAATGCTGTGTTAACTCTGAATAACCGTACCAATGTCTCGTCAACGGGCATTATCCGGTGCCGATGGGCATAGGGAGCCTCATAGTGTCTCCCTGAAAGGTATGGATCCATTCAACCCACGTTGAACAAGAACTGATGGAAGGCGTTATCAGTCTTACGGTGAGTGAGCAAAAGCCCTCCTCCTACTCAACGGACCGCTTGACTGGAAACTGATATATCGACTACGGTAGACTCTCGAGGCCCTCCTTATCACATCAATATCCTCTCCCAAGTGAAAACCGAGTGTTCTCCCAAAAAGCATCTCTAAGTTACCCGTCAGAGAGCTCCGATCCGCAGTTCATCCTAAGCCCTAACGTGAGTGCAATACGACCATAATACCGCTTTAAAAACACTATGCTCACAGCGAACCTAATAGCTTACTCTCCCCCCCTCATTTGGGTCTGCGTATGTCGGTGAAGTGTTTTCTTGTTCTCTATCCGCGAACAATGAATCTCCTGGTGGAGGATCACGTATCGTCAGCTCTATTCGAATAGTAGCAGAGATGCAAACACCATCTCAGATGGTTTCGCTTGATCTGCTACCTGCCGACAATAATGACCCGAGCGAGACAGCAGACATTAAGTCTATTCAGAAAATACTCCGCTTTGATCTAAAAGAGGAAGGAAACCACGTCCTTGCCGTCAGTGTTAGTTACACAGAAACCATGGTTGCACCGAGTAATGAAACGACCACCGGTTTCCAGGCATCTGGCGGACGAGTCCGGACTTTTAGAAAGCTATATCAGTTTGTTGCCCAGCCATGCTTGAGCGTGCGAACCAAAACCACAGAATTGGATCCACTCGAGGTTGATAACCGGTCGCTTGGGCCGTATGGTAAAACGCGGCTATTTCGGTTCGCTTTGGAGGCACAGCTTGAAAACGTGGGGGACGGAGTGATTGTTCTTGGTGTTAGTCACCCTTGAAATTCATATCACTTCATAAACAAAACATATCAAGGCATATCATTTATTTAGCTACTAACATCATACTTTTCTCATAGCCACCGACCCTGAATGCAAAACCGCCTTTCAAATCGACTTCACTGAACTGGGACTCTGAGCTATCAAACGAGAACAAAAAACAAAGTGCGCCCTCACTAGCCCCTCGGGATGTCTTCCAGGTTTTATTCCTCGTTGAACAAGAGCAGGGGCAGCAGGAAGGGCTTGAAGCACTGCGAAAGGATATGAGCCGGGATGGACGAACTGCCCTTGGACAGCTCTCTATTGGATGGCGAAGCTCGATGGGCGACAAGGGATTTTTGACCACCGGAAATTTAATGACCAAGAAGAAATCATGATCGATATTTAGCCTAGTGCGCATCTACATATCACATTTTTGAAACCAAACAGCTTGGGCCTTCGACTTGTTTATTTTGAGACCTGCAATGTTGAGTATGTAGAGGTTGGCTAGGATGTATCTTGATATGACCTTTTTTATGTAAACACACGATCAAATATGCCCCTCGCTGTACAAGGATGCGAAGGTATCCCTGCCTAGAAAATTATATCGAAAGCCGAGAGCACAAATCACCCATTCCCACCAGTCGGTGATCAAGAGGGTAAAACCGCTTGAAAACCGGTCTGTTCGAGAGTAACATTTTGATAGGAACAAAAAAGATGGCGTTTTCCCATGCCCCGACATCTCAACTAACGGCTTCTATCGCCCGCCCGTGTGTCCGAGAGCTGGCAACGTTGCCTCTAGGCGCATATACTTTGTACCTGCATCTCGGACGTATGAAAGAAATATCAAAGCAGTATTTTGTTGTGCCCCTGAATATCAATCTCTTCCATTGTTGTCGACATAATGGCAGACCTCCAGAAAGTACCTTTGTATATGGATGCTGCATGTCTTTGACGCATTTCCTGCAAGCCTAAAAGGCGAAACACACAAGAGTTACACCTCCATGCTTCACGCCAAATCCCAAGCCACAGATCTATTTATATGAGAAGAAGAACAATCTAGAGTCTTCTACTTCGCTTTTCACATCGTCTCGGTCATAAATCTTTTGAGACATTACAAGGGGCTAGGGTGTAAAATCCTCCTGGTGAACCCGAAGATGCAGGGACAACGAAGACACACCATCGAACAAAGCTCTCTCCGGATGACACCTTCCTTGATGTTTTAACCAATGTAGCTATGGACGGCCATACGATTGACACATCTGAAGTCCGACACAGCTTCACTTTGGAGTACAGGTTCGTTGTCCTGGGCAGACCATGTTGAAACATGCAGCAGGGTTGGACAACAGTCAAAGCTCTCACGCTTGTGCAAGTCGTTCGTGTGAGACATGGAGCTTTCGCAATGGTGGAACTCAAAAAAGAAAAAGGGAAAACTAATTAAAAAAAAAAAAACTCATTCAAGGGGCGCTTTTCTCGAGAAATTTCGGTTTTAAGGCAACGAATGGGATGTGAAATTTCCAACTGGACGGGCAGGCCACCTCAACCACGCTTGTCGCGCTGTCAAATGCCTCTAACTTTGGCTTCAACGTCCGCCTAGAAAAGAGGAAGATCATAAAACGCTATCGGGAGATTTTCGCCAGCAATTTCTTGCTCCCGAATAAATGACATAATAGCGATCTCTCAGAGCGAGTCGTTTTCTTTGACTTTCGATGATGGGGAGGCAGAGAGCCATCTTGTGGAGTGGGAAGTGGGCACAAGAACCAATCAATATCTGTGGACCAGGGTGACGTTGATACTGCGTCGTATTTCCAAAAGGAAAGGGGAGCACGCTGTCAATCAACCCATGATCCTTGAAGATCGTCCTGCTGCATCCTCTTGGTCGGCTGTGGGAGGCCCAAGGAGGGACTGAAAGGCCTGTTCACAACACCTAGCATACGGAGTACTACCAAGTCCCAAAACACAGGTACACCCCCCAGAGCTCCCTGAGCACTATTTTGAGATACTACGCCAGGCCTGAACGGGAAGAATTGTTCTATTCTTGAACCCTGGGGAAAAAAAAGGGGGGCATGTTGACTGACTGTGAAACAAACAGGGCGGCTTGGAAAGCTGGAATGGTTCCCAACTATTGAAAGGGCTTGTATGCACGTAATTTGGCGATTGGTGCGAGGTTGCGATATGGTCCTGTATGTCCTCTGTACTCCATGCTTTGAACATGTACGCACCCATGATAAAGGGGAGATTTTATGCGCATCATCCAGTCTGTTCTCCACTGGTGTTCCTGGGCTGTTTGTGCCGCTCAAGGTGATCATCCTGGAATGGTTGTTCTCCTGTGGTTCGCCTAATATATGCGACACGACGACGCCTGGCAGAGTTATGGCTTTTGTTGAATTTCGATAGAAGTACCTTTTGATTTAATCCAGGGGAAATCCGAACAATAGCTAGTAGTTGTCGGAAGGGATTTCCCCCTGGGACTTTGCCTATAAGTCGCTCTATTAATTGTCCTGACTCTGGGGAATTCCGATCGTGAGATTTTTTAGATCATCACTACGGAGTACTTTTTTTCTTGTCATATTTGATATCCTAGAGATATATCCGGAAAACGTAGATGAACCGCACACTTCTTGAGCAGACAAAACTCACCCGAAGAAGTATTTAATTCTCGCTAAAGGCTCTAGTTTAGTTATTTATGATTTGGCTAGTTTACTGGTGGCTTCTTCGCTGATTTTTTGGTCACTATTAATAAAGGGCGCAACGACTCAAAGGTACATTGACAGAAAAAACCATCTCATTATTATTTATATTCGACCGGCCTCGAGCATTCACATCAACAGCCTTTCATCCACATACTCGCTTTCGAGATTCAAAGGGTTTTTCTTAGCCACCCCCTGACATTCCTCGGCGGCAGTTAAACTCTTGAGTTGTTCCCCAGCTTCCTCTTCTTATCTTAGTCAAATTCTACCCCCAAACCCTCTCTTTTCCTGACTCCACCAACTCGCCAACTCGCGAAAAACACAACGACAAAACGACAGATGAAGTGAATAAAAACTCCCTCTTTTAGGCTATGAAATCGAGATCTTGGGATAATCTACCTCATTGCCTCCCGACCAGCAATTGCAGATAACTTTGAGCTTTGCTGTAGAGGCCGGGTTCGTACCATCACCACCACCATGGCACCGGCAACCCCCGCTGAGTCTCCGTCTGCTCCCCTTGCGGACTATTTCTGGATTGCTGGTGTCGATGGATCGGATCTATTCGACATATTCGCGAAGCTTGGGGAAGAATATAACGCTGGTCGAGCCCAATCTACACCTATGACGGATACCATTGAGGAAGATGCAGATGCCGAAGAAGCAACCGACCTTGCCAACGGGCACTCACCATCGCCTTCGAAGAGAAACTCGTATCAATTCCTAGCGAAGCCTGTTGACGAAGCCCGATTGTCCTTTCGTTCTTACGTTTCCGAGAACAGAGATACTCAGAGTAACAGAAGTAGTATGACCATAAAAGGAACGCAGTCTCCCAATGGTACCTCTTTTCTCAACGATGTCGACTTTGATAACGCCATTCGAAAATTTGCAACGGAGAGAGACTCGTTCCTTAGTGACCTAAGTCTACATTCGAATTCTAGTACGACAACGCCAAACCGAACGAGACCACGACCTAAGACTCAGAAAATAGTGGCTGAAGAGGTTAATCCGTTGAAATCGGGAATTGGAAGTGTTCGCAGACATATGTCATTTAGAGAGATGAGTAGCATGAAGAGGCAACCTTCTGTGGCTCGTCAGGGTATGTACCACCGCTGTCCCTATTGGAATCTGCGATCTTTAGAATTCTTTCTAACCAAACTTCTTTATGGCAGCTTCCATACGAACATCAAGACGACTAAGTAATTACAACTCCGTTATTCCCTCACCGCAGCCGCTGGAAATGCCTGCGAATATGCACCCTCTTAAACGCCGATTCGAACCTGTACTACTCGACAGATACCCGCCCAAAGGGTCACCAGATGAAACTCAACAGAGGGGACGGCTGCCCGACTATATACCGATGTTCGCTTTTCCCAATGACATCAACATCGTATCCTCAGACCAGAGACCTCGTTCAACTTGGCATGGTTTCGCCATGACTGGGGGTGATGGATCTAAAATATACGGCATCTGCATCACGGTTTGGATTCCTCTCAGCCACAAAGTCGCCGACGAGCTTGAGAAGAGATGCGAGGAGTGGAGGCGCGACAATATGACCAATGAAGAACGAGAGCTCGCTGCTAGTCTTGGTGAGCGATTGGGTTCAGAACGTGCTAAATTATCCAGACTCCTCGCGCAGCTCCCGTCTGCCCCATCTGGATCCGCTTCAAGAGAAGAGCTGGAAGAAGAGATTAGCTCTGTGGAAGAGAAGATTGGACTAATGGCCGATCTTCTTCGACCTGTCCGCCATGGTGCTGCTTCGAAGATCGATGGCCTGACCGATGGTGATACGGGATTCTGGATTCCACGAGCCTACGGCATCCTTGGTAAGGATTCGTCGATGGTGGGCTTTTGGAAAGAATGGCTTAAAGCCGTCGTTGTTCCTATGATGGATGGAGCAATTCTAAGAGTACCACCGACATCTCCAAAGGTTGGAAAGTGGCAGCCGCTAGAGCGATATGTCGTGAACCTGTGTATGGAAGCGTTCAGTCCGATCTCTTCTAAAACTCAAGTCGAAATTGCTATTCGGGAGCTACGCCTTTTCGCTCGAAAGGAAGCTCTAAACGAATTGCCAGGTTCGAGAAGTGTACGTTCTGCTTTCTCTCTCCCTTTCATTAACACTGTATACTAATATATGAAGCAGACTGATCTGTATCCCCTCTTCCGAGCGCTTTCTATCTCCAATATCATGATTTTGTTCGAGGTAAGTTTTAACTTGGCCCATTACCTCCGAGGCTTAAGTGACTAACCGCTGGTGATCAACAGTACACGCTCGCCGAATCCCGAATCATACTCTTATCCTCACATGCTGCGATGCTTAGTTTGGTTAGCCGAGCGCTCATTGAGCTGGTGTTTCCATTCCAATGGACTGGTGTTTTTATCCCAGTCCTTCCGGCCCGGTTGATCCAAGCAATAGAAGCACCGTGCCCGTATATCGTTGGTGTTGAGAGGAAATACGATGACCTTGAACTGCCATCCGACGATTTCGTGCTTGTTGACCTCGATCAAGACCTTATTGAAAGCACGTCACGCCCGACACCACTCCCTCGTCATCAACGCCGCAAGCTCCAATCATTGCTTCAGCTTGCTGCACCCTTGCATAATCGATACTCGGTCAGACCTGGGCCGCCTGCCTATGCCACTGAAGCCTTTCCATTTGACTCTATGCCTGCGGAAATGCAGTCGGCATATACATCGAAAGCATACCCCACTAATCTTGCAAAATATGTCAGCCTAAACTCGACTTCATTTGGACAAGACCCGTCAATTTCTCCTGCTCCGCCTGTGTTCAACGTTTTTACACATGCACGAAGCGATGTCGCCGTTTCAAGGGGCTATGACCGCCCGAATACCAGCTCCACAAACAAAACCAACACCCCACCCTCTCCTCGAACGTCCCCAACCTCCAGCAAATTCCCTCCCTTGCCATCAACTCCGATATCCAGAAACGACTCCGGGTTTGCACTACAAGCTTCCCTGAGAGAGAAGAGATCTGGCCATTTTGATCAAGCTTCTCGCAGAAGTTCCTCGATGGCGATGGATCGACGAGGAATACCCAGACGGCCCAGCGTACCTTTCTTAGGCCATTCATCCAACCTTTCTGTAACCACTTTAAATACAGATGCTGGTGCTTCTGTGTACGCGCCATCTGTATATGCTCAGTCTACCATTGCCGCATCGACAATCATGCCACACGCATTCCAGCAACCTATCCGCAACCCAACAGGAAGCATGCTGATTGAAGGCCATTGCCTGCAGTTGCAGAGCTTAGATGATAGATCAGTTTGCTCTATCTGTGACGAAAAGGCAGAAGATTCCATGTATAAATGTTCAGGCTGTACAACCATCGTTCATGGTAGATGTATGGATTTTATCTGCTTGGTGTGCCCGGTTGCATTCCATCCAGACCAGATTCGTGCCGCCTTTGTTCGGTGTTTTGCGAGCTTATTATACACATACAAGAAGTTCATGCGACCAGCAAGCGGTGATAAGAAGAAGGCGGGTATGTTTTATGATTTCCAGATGGATGCATTTTTGAAGAGTTTGCCACACGAGCATGCCGAATACCTAAGAGAATTACAACAGACTCAAGGTAAGTGTTTACAGAACCGTTTTCATGTGCCATAAATATACGGAGGGGACACTCAACTAATTGATGACGTTCTCTAGGGTTTAATGAATTTATTGGAGAACGCGAACGTGCATCACCAAAGTCAAAGGACCCTCGGATTACCCTGTTCGATGAAATAATCCTCTCAAAACGAAACAGAGGTCGATCCTCTTTCTTCTCTGGACGAATGTCTACGAGCTTCTTATCTGATACCACGGACCATCTCTGGCGATCGGCGAGCGCAACGTCCTTCCCACCCAGCAGCAGAAAAGAAACGTTAGGATCTGGAGACTGGAAGGCAATTGTCACACGAGGTTCGTACTGGAAAGACAGTTATTTTTCATGCCAAAACTCCTGACCTAGTTTGCTAACTCTTAAATAGTTCCTGCAAAATTAGACCCTAACTACATGAAGGAACCGAGAATGATCCAAGGTGCCCCTCGAATCTCCAAAACAGCAAATAATGCCAGGAGAAAGCCGGTACCCAAGGTACCCAATGGTGATTGATAAGCACCAATATCTACATCTATGGGTTGCGATCTATCCTCTCACTTTGACGTCATATAATTATCATTCTGCATATCAAGTGAGGAGATATATGGTCCACCAACTCACCTCTGTCTATTTTCTTTTGCTTTTTCATGATATACCACACTACTTTTGTCTTCTTTTATGTTTCTTTTTTTATGACTATGAACATACTACCCCTTATACTACTGCTGTTTGGATATATCGATTCATTTTATCCTTGCATTCCCTTTCCTTTTTCCTTGATTCCTCTACGTATCATATTCGTCCTTTACCTACCCTTCTTATCTGGCGAACTGGTTTTTGGGTTTTTGGAGCGGCCTTACTGATTACTTTCTGATGTCCTCATTTTTGATTGTTTAATAAATTGCATCTTATGCCTTGAAAGGGAATGGATGCCAGAAGTGAAATATACCTGAGGCGATTAATCAGTCCAGCATATACCTGGCTATCACATGTTGAATACCTCGGCGCAAACATAGTAGAAGGGGGGATCACATAGAGATCATATTATTATTAATTAATCATTAAGAATTATTATCAGTTGGCCGTTTCGTTACTCGTAGAAGATGGCTTCATAAAGCTATCCTTTCGCCGAAATTAGAGGAATTTAGGGTGGTTGATGGGCTGACCAAGCGTATCATCAAGCTCTTGATCCCAGCTGAATATCGTCCGTCAACTTCCTTGAACTACGGCGTGCAATATCAACAACTCGGCAGGCCCAGACCATTATAGCGAAATGGAATATGCTAATGTTCAATCTCCGTCAGCAACAGCCCGCTATACAATTGAGGTATATCGATATATATCTCGCTAGCAACATTCAAGGGAAAGTCGAGTACTTACACATTCAGCATCCCCAGCCCATGCGCAACTACCCTGATGACTTCACGATGTTGATAGAATACCAGTGCTAAACAGAGTGTTGCAAGCATCCCTAGCCAGAGGACCAAATCGAAGCTAACGTAAAACGCAGGATGTAATCGAATCGTCGACATAGTCGCGAGAAGAACGCTAACGACCGACCAAATAAGGCTAAGACAGTACTGATTCAATGATGTCAGTTAATCATAAAGGCCTGACGTAGTCAAAATAGTGGGAAAGTCTGGAGAAACGGCTAGTAAGCGCGAATACTTACGAATGGAAGGACTATATAAACCCCCATCACAAGAAACACTTCTGTATCATACGACGGGTCTTTTTCATTCGCAGCGCTATACGACATCATCACGATGGATATAAATGAGCTTATTGCTGCTAATGTATGGAGGCCTAGAACCCATCGTGGTACACGCTTGCTCAGGTAGCTGCGAGCGATTTCGTCGCTTGTCAAGAACGGATTTGAAGGGGGTTTGCCGCTATTCGGATAGCTATGGGGATTATTGGTTTTCGCATCGTAGACTACCATTGTGCTTGGGAGATGTAGATACGATAGATGGAAGAAAGGAGGTGGCGATTATCGAATTTTTAGATTTGTTTGATAGATAACGCTGGGAGAATTGCGGTACGGGACACGAAGGACAGGAAAGAGAATATTGGGGTTTAGTTTGAATGGCTAAAGCAGGTAGGGGAGACGGTTGTATATATATCATTCATATAGGTCCGCAATGCGAATAATACATGGATCGACATGTTTGATGGAGGGAGAGCCAAAGTCAGCAAGACCGATCTCCCCACATGTACCAGTGACTAGTGTCTCTTCGATGGACGGACTCGTCAAAGATCTTGTTGATCAAGAGTACAGTAGATCTGGGTTTTCCCTTAACCAGCAGATGGAGGAGTTGCAGAATATAAGAGTTAGAGCCAACAATGCGAAGACGATAATATAGGATCGTATGCAGTGACATATGCTTCAGAGTGCTCTGACACCCAGACTGGAGGGTTAAAACGCTTCATGCAGTTCCATCCTGTTTATCGCACAGTTGTTGTGTGAAGGATTCCTCTACCTGCGCCTCCATCGCGTGCATGGGATAGACGGGCCTCTATATGCGTATGCGTGGGAACGTGGCTTAGAGTGTCGAACAAGTGATGTAATTTTAGCATCATGACCAATGCCAAATGTCCTTGGCACCAAGAGACTAGCTGCCAGGCAAAAGCACGAAGAGATCTGCCCAGTTTCTTTGTTGGCAGAACAAAGTTGGCCAAACTGGATGGGAGAGAGATTGAGCAGCGAGATGGTGTTGAATTCCTGGTACCAACCAGACATGGGTTAGAAAGCAGGAGGCCCAGAATCAGAGTACCTAAAGTGGTGTGGCTTTCTGGGAGAAGTAGCTCTGGCGTCGAAAATGGTAGGCCTTTTTGTCCTCTCCTTCGAGAGTTGGGTTCAACCTGGATCAGGAACAAACCGTCAACAGGGACGAAATCTTCCTTTTTTCAGTTGAATTTCTTTCCGTGGCTGCATTTTCGAGGTGGCCATGAGGCAGATTCGCATAGTCACTCCACGCCCAAGGCTGGAAACATGGCGATACCCATGGGGAATGCATTAAATCTGAAGCATATCAAAACAAACAACCTGGCTTCGGCTGGAAGATGGCTGTGATATAAAAGAAAAGCTGCTGCCTGCCGAAACACCGAAAGGCATCCCGAGAGAGTTTTCGGCTTCCCAAATAACCTCTCGGAAACTAGTCCAAATCGGGTTTAGTTTCCGAATACGTTCCTGATCGCTGGTGCCGAACTATACAAAGTAGATATCAAATAGCTTCAATCGCCAACAACAGACCCTGAAGACGATTGCAACGCCCTGAGACCCTAATTATAACTGCACAGCATGCGTAATCATGGCTGTGGGAACGCCTCCTGTCGTCGACAGGCCAACGCCGCCAACGTGCAATATTTTTGTCGAGATTTTGTCTAGTTTCTAGAACATATTAGCCGGGCTTCAAGGTATATATAAACCGTGTGCCCTTTGCCCTTTCTATTCTCCATTTTTCTCTTTATTATCTTATTATACTGCAAAGAGAAAAGCATTCACTTTATTCTAGCCATCCTTACAAAACTCTCTTTTAGAGATATAACACTTATTCTACCACAATGGCAGACGACGGAGAATTCCACGATTTTTATAAATATACCCCTTCCAAGGCCGCCGCCATTGTCTTTATTGTCTTGTTCTTGATAACCTCATGCGCACATTTCTACCAACTCATAAAGGGCCGCGTTTGGTTCTATATCCCACTGTTCGTGGGTGGCATATGTTCGTGTTTTTTCCTCTACTTATTTAGGATTCGAGATATACTGACTTTTATCTCACAAACAGTCGAAATAGTAGGATTCTCTGCTCGTATCGCCTCTAGCACCGAGGCTCCTTTATTCACGGATGTCCCATACATTATCCAAAACCTATTTCTGCTTCTCGCCCCTGCGCTCTTCGCTGCCTCGATTTACATGGAGCTTGGACGCATCATCATCTTACTTGAAGGCGAACGACATGCCATCATTCGCCGCACCTGGATGACCAAAATCTTCGTAACAGGCGATGTTCTTTCCTTCATCGTTCAAGGATTAGGTAAGTCTTTATTCCTACTTCAATCCAGACACCTTCATAGGAAGAACTAGCCTGCTGACTACCTACATTAGGCGGTGGCATCATGTCAGGCGGTTCCGCATCAAATCTCTCTCTCGGAGAAAACATAATCATAACAGGCCTGGCCATCCAGCTCTTATTCTTCGGCTTCTTCATATTCGTCTCCTTCGTCTTCTACCGCCGAATGAACAAGTACCCAACCACACCGGCATTGTCCACATCTATTCCGTGGAAAAAGCACATTTTCGCCCTATATTCCGTCTCGGTGCTCGTCATGGTCCGCTCCATCTTCCGCATAATCGAGTTCATCCAGGGCTCAGAAGGCGAGCTTCTGAGTAAGGAACTCTATCTATTCATCTTTGACTCTGCGCTGATGTTTTTTTTGATGGTGATACTCAACGTAATTCACCCCGGTGCTATTTCGATTTTCCTTAAAAACAACGAGCGCTCGAAGGTGCGTGATGACGAGGGAGGTGCGCCGGAGGAGATAGGCTTGACCACACCGCCGCGCAGACATCGGTCGAGGAGTAACACGCAGCCTAGCTTCTCGGAGACATCCTATGCAAGGCATGCTATTGCTTCGAGGGGGTTGGCATAAGAAAGGATGGGAAATAGCTCGGGAGATTCCCTTTTTTTTCTTTTGCACGCGCTTCTGGTTATTTGGGTGGTGCTTGCTGGGGATATTGACGTCGAATTATGCTTGATATTGTATTTTTTTTATTTGTTCGTACCATGGTCATGTATATACATCGATAGAAAGTTCTTTATGCATTTAGGAGTTATGAGGTTATATTTTTCGCTATTGAGGGGTATAGTTATTAACAGTTTATTAAAAATCTATGCAAGATGGTTAGAGAAAACGTCGAATTGTCATTCAGAAAACCGCTTGAGGAGATAGTCCGACAACAGTCATCGGCCAAGAGATAGTATACCCCCAGCCTTGAGGTAAGGTCCGGAATATCGCGGCTATAACCCGCTCTCCCCAACCAGCAGCCCACCAACGGACTGGCGCCCTATGCAATAGCACACAGTAATGGGCGAGGATAATGAGCGCAAGAGGCTCCCGCGCATTCAGGTATAAGAGTAGAGTATCCGAGAAGATTATCGGAAACCTCAGCGCCATAGCCCAGTCCTTACGCTTGGTATGGACCATAACGAAGGAATCCCATAATTGCATAATGGCCATCTCGTACGTCTCCCTGATATCCTTCATGTTGTCTCCGTGATTATTCTGCGCTGATAGCGTATCCAGATATTCACGGCATATGCTCTCCATAAGTTCAAGGGCCGTTACGATATCGATCGGGAGATACCGTCGGTCCATAATTGCGGGTCCTCTGTGGAGTAGAATTCCCATTGAACCTTCCTGGACAGATTCCCAATTCACGCGCAGGATGTCCATGGACTTTCTCAGTAGATTGAATACATTCAGTATCTCGTCTATGGGATCTTCTAGATCCAGTGTTTCGTTTTTGTTTTGTCTCGACGAAGAATAACATCCGAGGGCGAAGAAGATGGTTAGGTGGGAAAAGGCAAAGACGGCATTTATATTCAACGGGTTCACGTCGGTTATAGTTGATCGGAATTTGGTTATTGCTGAGTTATAATGCTTCATTGCCGACTGCCGGTAAGGTGTCGGTTGTTTTGCGACTTGCATTCCTTCCCCGGATTCAGAGCGAAGATAGTCGATATGTAAGGCCGAAAGTGCCAAAAGTCCATCCATAACGAACTGATGCGATTGAGTCTCCTTGGGAACAGCAAATTGCCATACTGGCTTGTATATTTCATAGTCGACCAGTGAGAGAAATGCCGTGGTGGCATAGTGATGCATGAGTTCGCAGTTCTCCGACGCCTTGTTGGAGGGACTGTTCAATAAGCTCATAGTACTTAGGGAAGCGGGTGATCGAAGTATGGGCGCATCATGCTGCGTGGGCACAGACACGCTGTTCAAGCAGGGTAATGGTGATCTCGATTTCTGCCGCTGTCCATCACTTAAACCATTCTGGGAGCCGGAAGACGGGACGGGCGAGGAAGAGCTTTGCTGGCGTAAAGCAGTCGAAGAAGAAGATACCAGTTCCAACGAATCAGATGAGGATGGCGTGAAACTGCATGGCGTGCGCCGATACTTGCAATTTCGACAACAAGGGGCTTGCTCATCGCACTGTTGACGTCGTACACGAAACCTAGCTTAAGTAAGGTTATTTCTCAAAAATGTGATGGGTTTTTCAAGTCCTTTTGAATTGACATACTTTGACCTTCCGCTTCTTACATTGTAAGCAAGCGTTTCGAGATTTCTTCCTTGGTGGTTTGTTTATGGAATTCGTTGTCCGTTTCGTACTTTGGTTGGAAGCCATCGTGTATGTCAGGGGGATCAGGAAAGAAATAAGCGCCTGAGTCAGAAACCGAAATCGCCACTTGGAGCAGCGAAAGATTCCTGTCAATATCTGTTGCTCCGTAATTATATGTTCGCTAGATCAAAAATGACCTGGGGTTGTTTAGGCTGCGACGTTCCAAACTATGCGCACCCTATCAAGCGTTACACGTAAGATTTTCCAGCGACATTTCATTGGCCCCCTTAGAATCCAAGCTAGTTGTGACTACGCCGGTCCACAATAAAATATGTGAACAGTGCTTTTGTAAAATAATATATAGGTGAAACAAGAGCGTGACCGGAGCCCGCTTGATTGAAATGTTATTTTTGAAAAAAGAAAAATTATATACAAGCCAGCCTTTAAACCCATATATGGTTCTAGACTTGGCGTCCACTGATATGGCAGCGTCAGGAGGGCGGGGGAAGTGATATAATAGCGCCACCCTGCAGTGTCGATGATCAAGACAAAGATTTCGAGGAGAGAAAGGTGTCCCTCTAGGATGCGGATCGTACTTCGGGAGGAGGTCGAGGCATAGGAGGTGGAGGGGGAGGAGGATGATGGGGAGGCTCTGATCTCCTATTCATCCCATATTCACTGTCTGTGAAAGCCTGCGAGGGCGCGAAAGAGCTCCTTTTATTATCCCGTGCGGAGCTTATGCCGGTAAATGTCTCGGGGGTGTTTCTCTCGACGTCTGTACACACATCTTCGTACATCCTCTCGATTTTGAATATCTCTTCGTGCACGTCCAGCTCACAGTGTTCTAGGCAGAATTCCCGTTCCCGCTGTTCGATAAACAGTCTAATTTTTGTCCACTCGTTTTCGTAGTACCGCTTTCGATTTGGTAACCCGGACCCCTTTAAGTATGTTAAAAAGCCAGCAATGACGGTGTTTATGGCGCCGAATGCCGTAACTAAACCGCGAGGCCCATTCCCTGCACCGAGGGCTGTGAGAGAAGCGGCAAAAACAATCTGTAACCCCAGACAACAATTGATGAGAATCGAGAAGAGGCGAAATTCGAATGCAGCGCGTCGTTCGGCGCGGACTGTGCGAGTGTAAATTCCTATATTGGAAGCTGAGCGTTGAAAAATATCGAATATGCTCAACCCTTCGGGTGTGTTGATTCCTGTGAGGACCCGAAATACTTGTAGCCTGTCATCTTTCGGGAGAAGCTGGCTTGGTATTGTTCGAGGGGCGGGTGCTGCTGGTCCTCCAGCCATGGTATAATCATCTTGGGTTTGTGGTTGCTTCTCAAAGCTCATGACAGTTCTGCTCCCGAATGATCGCGTCCTATTGGGGGGATAGCCTTTCTCTTCTGCATCAAAAATGTCCATCAGACGCCTCATACGGCCTGGGCGCTCCTTTCTCTCAAAGCCGTCAGTAGACATTGTGGCTCAGAATTAGAACGTCCTGGAAAGTAATATAAAAGATTTGTGGGAGCGACCCGATAAAAGCGCGGTGCGAATTTAAGCTGTCTGTGAGGGTTTCATGGGAGACTTTCCCTTCGAACCAAGCGGAAGCGCTTCCATAACTCCTTTTTTGCAGGGGGCCTCTCTCCCATTCCATTTCCAGCTTTCACCATTTTCGGGTTTTTTACTTTTGTTGGAAACGTGGACCTCGTAATGAATTCCAATGTCAGCATGCGCCGAAGCCTTGAATCCGTGATTGAGAGAAGCCCATGAAGACTCCAAACCCCTTCAGCTTAAGCCACCAATGCAAGAGCTACGCCGATCGACAAGGATTAGCCCAGATCGATAGTCATTATTGGCTGGAAAGACGGATGAACCGTGCAGCTGTGCATATATCTTAGAGGGGACAACCTGGAGCTTCCCGCCTTCGCTCTCCGAACCGAGAATGATGCTAAATGCAAAGCGAACCTCTGGTTCTTTCTTTTTTTTTTTTTTTGGTGTTGAGTGACCATGTTAGGCAAGCCAAAATGGCTTCGCATCATATGGTGGAAAAAACTAAAGAACGAAGAGGGCATAGATGGTATGTTCATGCTCTGCTAAAAACGAACGTCGTATCTTCCTGCATCAACATTTGTCAGGAATCATTCTTCTGCTTGGTTAATCCTCAGCTTCGGTCGGTCGAAGGGTTACATCGAGTGTCGATGATTCTTCATAAACCCCTGTCGCGATCCAACACTTTGTTGACTTTCGTGTTTCCATCGAGGGGGGACCTCGAGCATCTGACAGGAGATCGTCGGCTGTTTGGGTCTATCATCAGGCATGGGCCACTTGGGTTTATCGGGATATCCTGGTCAGCAACCACTGCAACGGTTGACCTCTAAGCCTCGTCAACACCTTCCTCGAACGCCCTTCTCAGCACATTGGCGTTCCTTGGTAAAAGCTAGTTATCAGTTGGTGTAAACACGCTGAATGGCTATTCTCATGAAGTGCAACTAATCGGACTTTGGCGCGTATTCTAACACGAGGTCCAGCGTAAGTGGATGCGGAAAGCCATGCCGAAAATTTGCTCTTGAAGGGAAAGCGAAAGAAGGCATGAGAACTGTCCCCTTGAAGAAAACTTTAATCTTCGCTTCGACTTAGGTCGTGACCAGGGCAACCAGGACACAGACACGAACTTTCAGACTCATAAGATGCCTATCTCGCGTGGAACAAGAGCGCAAGACCAAAGACGAGCCCATCGCACCGGTTGTTTGATCTCTTATCATGGTGTTAACCAACAATTCCTCGTCAAGGACGAGGATAGTCGTCTCGGAGATGTTGGTTAACCCTTCTTGCGCGTGCCGGAGCAACTCGCGGTTTTTTAGCTGGATATATCCCGAATATGGCTCTCTGGGGGGCGGTCGAAGGATAATTCCTGCATTTCGTGGGTGAGGGCTTTCGGAAACCTGCTGTAGCCAGACTGCCTGGCTCCGTTGAAACATGAAAATCACTGCTCGGCACCTAGATCTGCACTCGAGAAATAGCCACGGGGCCCTTGGTCGCACCTTACTAGAGCTTTGTGAAATCGACTGGCTGAATCATTGAGTCAACTTCCCACGAGATACTGGGAGATGGTAATCTCGGGGTGTGGAATTACTGATCCCATCCTGAATACTCGATAAAAATGCCCATGTAGGAGCTGCTAAAATTCTTTAACCTAGAAGCTTCCTCGCCATAACCTTTCCTTGGCCACCCATCCGAATAGATTTTCTCGGGCATGTTGAGTATATGGCTCAAAAATGACCCTTGCGCAGTTCATTGGGGGCAAGGTACAACGGCGGGCCGGCCGAGTTGGAAGGCACTCTAGGCTCCCAAAATATCATTGATAACACTGGAGACAACAAAGCTCGGGTTGCAGCTAATAGTCGTGAAGCAGGGAAGGCGTTCATACAGCTCCGTCATGCCTACCAAGCTGCTCGAAGGTCGAGGTTAGCTTAACAAGCTCGGAAAAGGGAGCATGGCATATTCTCCATAGAAACCATGTGCTGGAAATGTTATTGCCGTTGCGAGGGCAGTGCGGGATTGGCTCTGAGTAGCATGCAGCCTGCAAATTCAAAATTATCCCTATGATATTGCTCCTTGATGGTATCTCGCCCTTCGACCTAGTCCAGCTAGCAAAGACATCATTTTCAGAATAAAGTAGCGTAGCAGTTCGATACACTATCAGTAGAGAAGTTAGCCGTGCCATTTCTTTCCTTCAGTTCCACAACCACTGCCTTGTATGATACTCCAGGTGCGCCATGATATGATACGCAGTGCAGCATAAGATGAGGTGATCTACCAGCGGTATATGACAAGCAATCGTGTTAGGTATTGACGGGGCACATTGGAGCATATCTTGGAGGCCGGAGGGTGCTGGATGGCGGTCTGCTGGGCGAGAATATACCAGTAAGAGCGAGCGCCTGGTAGAGGTTTTTGCTGACCAGGCACCAACGCAGTATGTATGCACCACAGGTCAGTGTGGCAATCAGCTTCTCTTATATTCTCAAGCTGTGAAGTTGAGCACAGGTCGTTGTTCACAGCTGAGAGGGACTACTCGAAGGAAGAAAGCAAAAACGGAAAAAGAGGCTCAAAGCGGGTTTAGCTGTGCTAAGCGGGAATCAAACAACTTGCCAATAACTCGTCGGCGTTCTCAGCAAACTCGTACCATAGCACATATCGAATATTTCGTAGAACGTCAAAGGCGGCAAGAGTTAAGCGATTCCATAGATGAACAGATGCGATCGAATTCGTTCTTATAAACGCGTTCAATTCTAATTGTATATGCCAGTAGTAGTAGTATTATTATGGCGGTTTAGAGGAAGTATGAGATTCGACATAAAGCATAAGAGGTTCAGTACGAAAGTAATTCACGGGGTATAAGATGTAAACAAATGGGGTCCCAGACATCCCAAGAACAAAAGAATATAGTAACAATGAAACGGGCCGAAGAGGTCATTGCATCCTTTTTAGTCGCAATTTCCCTTCCCTTTCTCCTTATTACTCCTCACGTCTGCTTCAGGGCCTTTGTTCGGTCCTGAATCCTCATCATGTTGGTTGTCATCAGTGTCTTCGGAGTCTATAATCTCACCCCACCCAGAGCTACGGCGGCTCATGCGGCCGGTTACGCCCGTAATTGATGTACCCGCCACCTGGGCGCCGATGCTGCCGTTGATACTGTCATTTCGACCATGATGAGACTGCAACCCACTCCTTACACTTCCCCTATCAGCCGGGATAATCCCAGAAGCCGAGTTTAAGCTCGCACGCTCATTGTTGGCACCGCCTCTCCCAAGTATACCGGCTGCGTTTGTGATAGACGCATTCGATTGGTCGGCACCTGAGATAGCGTTACTGGCACCTATGTTCCCGCTAAGCACACTGAGTGGTAAACTTTCCCGACTGCCACTAAACAAAGAAGATGGTGCTAAAGCGCGCATGGAAGCGTTGGTATCAAGAGAGTTGCGACGACGGCGTTTGGAAGATGAGGCAAGTGTCAAGACTGAGGCATTGTCGGTAAGTATATTGTTGGCGGTAGCAGTCGTATATGTAGGAGGGGAAAGGTGAGAAGGAACAGCGGTAATCGGCGAGGTGGGGAACTGATGGGTAAACTGTACGCCGATTTGGTTATTGGCGGCATGCTGAGGCGTGGTATGGCTGCCAGTACCCCCAACTGCTGGCGAGTAATGGGTCGTGTTCTGTGCTGCGTATATCTGGTTCGAAGGGGCAGTTGACTGGACTGTTGTGAGGGTGGTAGTGAGAGAGCGCACAGACGGTGACGGAGAAGAGAACGTACTTCCTTCGCCGCCACCATTTGAACTAATACCGCCGCCTGCAGTAGCTGCCGTGCCCGCTTTAGAGTAAGCGGTTTCCGACACAGTTGTATCTCCATTTGTAGAAAGTGTCGGTGCGGCCGACTTTCTGCCTGTTGGAAGCTGATTCTCTTGTGTGGGATCCAGAATGTACGGTTCTGATTGCGATAAATGATTTAGTCGTACATTATTTGGCGGTTCAGTGAAGGAGAGGTGTCCATTCGGGCGTTCGGCGGACGACGAGCCTGCCTCCTTGGATAGGGGGTACGGATTGTTCTTGGCTTCTTTCTTCCCCTTTGTTGTGACACTAGTAGCACCGTTTCTTTTGTTTGACCCATTGGCGTGACTGGGATCTGAGGACGAATTCTTGAGATTGGCGAGTCGTTTCATCCAGTGCGAAAATGGACGCCTCCGGGCGTGGCGATCTTACAGCATGAAAATTAGTATTTTTACAGAAGCAGAGAGAGTGACCTGCTTACCAGGATGCGCTCCTGTCATCCTTTCTGTTTCCGTCATATTCAGCGAGGTGGAAGCCGTAGTGAAGTGAAAGGGCAATGGAAAACGAATAAAGGAGGGGTGAGCGTTCACAATGATTGTGGCAAGGCAACAGGCATGAGATTAATCGGCTGTGGAGTACGCAATGCCCAAAGGATATCCAAGGCGCTATCGTGTCGGTGTGGAAGATGAAGATCACAGGTAGACGGGGTAACAGGTATTGCTGAACAAACGAGTGTTACTGACTGCGAGGTTGCTGAGGGAAGATATATAACCACTATAGCACTTCCACAGAGTAGCATGAAGCCAGAATGGATATTCCTCGCCAGCTCGTTCGCCTTGTTGTTTCTCTTGATCTCCGCGACGATGACGATAGTTAATTTAGTGCTTGTTCGTTGCTTGTCGTTGCGGCGCAGCAGCCGCATGTTAGTAATCACATCACGTGGTAACTATATCGGCGCATAAAAAAGCGATGAGACGACATACACGAAAAGCCATCCACCAGTTCTTTTACCCTGTCGCTCGCTCTGTGATTCTTTATACCCTTGGTCTAATATTCTGACTGTACATAGAGTGACCTGGCTATCGATTCCGGGGACGATGGGCTGCGATGCTTGAACTCACAAGCAACCAGCTCCTCCTGCAAAACTAGATCCCCTGGGAAAAGATGGAATCTGCCCGGCGATGAAAAGTCAGTGCTAGGGTTTCTGCTAGCAGAAAACGCTTTCTTCTTCTTGATCTCCCAAGGTTGAACTGAGAAAGCGAAGCTGCCCTTCGAAGGACGCTCTTTCCTCACTCCGCTATCAAGGAGCGCCATGAGCGAAGCTCACATATTTGGGGAAGGTTTTTTCTTTACAGAGTCCTATTTCTGGTCTATCAGATATATACCCCTTTCTGAGTTACTCTCCTCTTGAACTTTGCCATGGACAGGGACTCTCCAGTGATCCGGCCCTTGCCCGCCGAGGTCGCGGGGCGCATCAAATCTTCGGTTGTCATCACCAACTTGAATGGCGTTGTAATAGAACTTTTAAAGAACTCTCTTGATGCATGCGCCAGTGCAGTAACAATCCAGGTGGACTTTCAAAAAGGTGCATGTTCCGTTGAGGACAATGGTTGTGGGATAACACCCCCTGAATTTTCGGGTGGTGGCGGCCTCGGAAAGTTATACCGTATGTGACCATTTCTTTGAACCTGTTTTGTGATTTGGCATGATATCTCGATTGCTTATCATTGTGTCTTTGTAGATACCTCTAAGTTCGGTGAATCTAGGCCAATATATGGTGGGGAAGGTATATTTCTTCCATCTCTAATATCCTTGGCTCTCGTGACCATTACTTCTCGCCACATAGCGTCCCGATCAACAAATTCCCTGGTTTACCATCACTCAACTGTCATTGCCAGGTTGTGCCCGGCACCTTTACACCACGAGCTCACCGATTCTCAACATGGCACAAGAGTGACAGTCAGGAACCTCTTCGGCAACCTGCCTGTGAGGGTTAAACACCGTGCATTAGCACTTCGTAAGAATGAAGATTTGGATAAAGAATGGAGTGATTTAAAAAGAGACTTGACTGGATTGTTAATTGCATTCCAGAACCCCGTCAAATTAACCGTTTTGGATGCTGCGAAATCACGCAAACTTATTTTTCGGGGTCAGAACCAGAACTACTCCTGTTCACCACGCTTACTCAATGTCCTTGATCAACAGGATGTTGATATGGGCAGGGTTCGCATCGTTCTTACGCAGGCAGGTTATATCCAGCCTGCTGAGTTCTCATCGTGGGTCACGGTTTCTGCCAGGTCTTCTGATGTTTCCATTCAAGGAGCTATATCGCTCCAGCCCAGTCCGACGAAGCAGGTACAGTTCATATCATTTGGTATTAACCCAGTATACCAACGAGGAAACTCAGATATATTATTCAATGAAATCAACAGGATTTTTTTGGCGTCAAATTTTGGTACAGAAGAAGCACCCCTTGGGTCTAGAGATAGGCCCAGGGATTTTGGTATACTAGACGAGGAAGGTGGTCCGACTTTTACTGGAAATAAAAGGCAAAATTCAAGGGCCAAAGGAGTAAATAGGTGGCCTATGTTCTATCTACGGATCAAGTTCTCTGAGAAGGACCTTTCTCCCAGTGCAAAGGAAGACCCCCTCAGATCCGGGGTATCTGTCCAAAGACTCATCGATATCATCACCGCTATGCTCAATCAGTTCCTCGAACAACACGGTCTTTCTCCTCAACCAAAACCCAGAATTAAGAGATCCCGAGATACGTCAATAAACCAGCTAGGTGACAAGGAAATCAATCGTATTCAGCGAGGGGAGACTGGAAATTATCCAGTACAAAGTGCCGGTGAAAGGTCCAAGTCAACAGAAGCGGAGGCAAAGAAGCGCTTGCAGTTCAAAGATTTCGGTAGCTGGAGTAGGATTAAGAGTGGGAAAAAAGATATTTACGGAGACCTTTGTTCTGGGCTACCTCGAGGAATGGATAAACCCTCTCTGGATGAGTCTTATGCTCGAAACGGAATCATTCGCCCATCATCTGCTACATCTGCACCTATCATCATGCAACCAAGTGTCCCACAAGAAGAACTTGAATGTTCTTCAAGCGTGCCAGAATCGTCCCGGGACGGATCAACCCTACAGATATCGCCTGGTAACGCGCAGGCGTCAGTGGATGAAGTTATTCCATGGACTAATCCGATTACGAAGGATGTTGTCCTTATAAATCAACGCACCGGGCAAACACTCCCGCCCGCTGGTGGTACGACTAATTCAGGAAATCTTTCACGTCGCCTTCTAAAGCCCAATGCCACCGCTGTACCTCATTTGAATGGGACATTCTCAGAGCCTGTCTGCTCGAAACCCACTCCATGGTTAGATTCGCTGATGAAAACTTGGGAAAATCCGGTATTTCGCCAGACTGAATGTTCGATACGATCGATGAATCCCCAAATCTTGGGAAATGGAGATTCACATCCTACCATGGGAAAGTGTCTTCAAAGTATTTACTCAGAGGAGCTTTCCAGTGACATTTTAGATGGCTCTTTCGCAAAATTCAAAGGAAAGCTGGGCAAAGATGAGCTCAGGAAAGCAAGCGTTGTTGCGCAAGTTGACAACAAGTTTATCTTGATCAAGATGGATTCAAAGCCCAACGATGACGAGGATACCGAAGAGCTCTTAGTGCTTGTGGATCAGCATGCAGCGGACGAGAGGTATCACGTAGAGCAACTATTTGGCAGTCTGTGCGGACCATCCTCATCGCACCCCGTGGATACAACTACCTTTACGGACCCCGTCTCTTTCCCAATCTCTTCTCAAGAAGCAAAATTGTTTGAATCTCGATCTGGATATTTCACTTCCTGGGGTTGCCATTTTGATATCGTCAGGGGTGGCGATGGAGCATGCAGTATCGTGGTGATTGCACTCCCCTCCTTGATAGCTGAGAGATGCAGAGCGGAGCCTAGGCTGTCTATTGACATGCTTCGTTCAGAACTCTGGACCCGAGAGGATAGTTCGGAGACATCAATGTTATCGAAACCAGCTGATAATGACGATTGGTCCAATTTTTGGCTACATCGTCTCACTGATTGTCCGAAGAAAATGGTTGAGCTGCTCAATTCGCGTGCATGCAGGTCTGCAATTATGTTTAACGATGTTTTGGATTTTGAAGAATGTAGCGATTTAATATCTCGCGTTTCAGGATGCGTCTTCCCCTTTCAATGCGCCCATGGCAGGCCGTCTATGGTGCCGATTATGAATCTCGGCTCTGCCTCCCTGTCAGGGCCGCAGATAGAGAACGTGTTCAGTTTTCCTCATGCGAACACGAACCCGAAAGGATCGACATCTAATTTGGATTTCGTGGGGGCTTTTAATGCATGGCAACGTCAAACTTCGTGAAAAAAAGCTTTCTTGTTTTTTTGGCTCTTATTTGGAACCCACGATAGCATAATTGGGGCGACCATTTTTGACTACTTGCATAATATTATTTGGAATTGCAGGAGCGCCTTATTGTGGGGATATACTACATAGTATGACTACTGAGCTTTTTTGCTACTAGGATTATCTACCCATCCCTGGGTAGTATTGTATATATTATAAAAAATATTGATTTTATCTAGAATTTTACGAAGGGAAGTTATGTCCCGCCTTATTTAGGAGGGCATAGCAGACACAAACGAAGTGATAAATATAAGCTTCTACTACGTAGTAGATCCCCAGACTCCTGGGCTTATACACTGATTAGTAGGTAGACTGATAGATTTACATAGAGATTTCAAAATTGATGGGTGCACATAATTAATTAAGTTTAAATACATTCGATGAATTCCTAGAGTAGCGATTCTCCAGGGGAATTCCTCATAGGGATGGCGAAGTGATGCTAAGGATAAGTTGCGGAAGGTCCCCCAGCCTTGCTCCTCGATTAGATCCATAATCAGCTTAACAACGGGAACTCCGGGATAATCACAACATTCTCCGAGTTTAGAACAACAGCACTCGTGTAATGTTCCTTAAAAACTACGCGCCATAACTTAGGCTCTGGTGAAGCTAGAATTCGTGTTAATAGCAGCCACAACCAATAGCTCAATTATGAGGACTTACATGTTGGTTCTGGGTAGGAGTGGCGACAATCGAGGATGACCCAGTCCTCTAACTGCTTCTCTTTGATCCAGTTTCCATATGTTCCAGTTGGCGTAAACCGGCGGCGATGTTCTGCGAGGTGATCCCCATCCCTGAGTAGCTCAACACCCCATTTGGTCCCCAAGATCCGAAAGTCAATTCTTCCATCGCTTCGCCTTGACCACTCGCTCGAGATTCCGATTCCATGGCCAAGCAGCTCCGTCAACGCCCGGTAGAACTCGTCCTTGAACTGGGCCTCGGGGTTGGTTGGTCTTCCTGAGGTCCCCATTCTTCCCTTGCTGCTTAGCTGGAGTTGGCTTTTAGAGAAGTTTTGGAGGACCCTTGTGCATAAATGCACAAGGGTGGGAAAATCCGCCTTAGGAAATGGTCTCTCATATTCACTTGAGAGATAAACCTCCACGTATCTAGGCAAATGTTAGAGAATCATGGGTTTGGAAGGGGAAGAAATTGACTAACTTCTCGTGAACACGAGTAGGAAAGACGCAATATATATCATCACCCATTCCATCTATTGCATCCGCATGTAGCCATCCCATCTGGAAACATAGCATAAGTCCTGGATCATCCTCATTGAATGGAATGCCCCTTTGCACAAGAGCTCTTCGAAGAGTTTTTACGGCTTCAACCGTAAGCCTTTTCTTCTTTGGAAAGGATCGACTTATGGCACGCGATTTGAGAAATTCAAAGACTTCGATATCGTCATCAAGGGCATAAAGGACTTGAGCTTTGCTTAGTTCATTCAGTCGACCTTGTTTGATATCGGTACGGTATGTCTGTCTTGTTAGTTATTATCATCTTAGAGGAATTGACACATGCACATACATGATATACGAAGTAGAACAGGCCTTCAACAGCAGCTGGGTGTCCATTGGTAACCGAAAAGAGATAGCCACGGGCGTCTTTGCTCAGGGAAAAGGTTAGGTTATTGGGAATACTCAGTAGTCTTTCAATAACATCATTAAACTCTTGATGAGTATAGAACAGGCCGAACTGTGCAGAGTACGGGCCGCTTGACGGTAGCAGAGACACTCTTTGAGGAGGACCAAAGCTCACAGGCGTCTGCTGGGAAGGCTGGGGGCGACCCGCTGAAGGGCTACCATAGGATGAGAAAAGACAAAAGCGCAATCCATAGGACTGACCACTTCTGGTCTTGATGACCTGGCTCCAGAAGCTTTGATCATCATAGGAAGTCTGCGCTTCATCGATAATAAATGTTGTTTTATTCAAAGAATATAAGAATTGATAGGGATCCATGGAAACTGATCCATATTTTGCCTCATATAGTTTCAAGCAGGTATAAACGGGTCCAGCCTCTTCACACTCCCAGGCAGGGAGGTAAACAAATGGTAAGTTGTGAGTTTCATAATACTTTGCGAGTAATAGGGATAAGGTTGTCTTCCCCGATGAGGGAGTCCCTCGTACGTGTATTACACTGAACTCATCAAGACTTTCCGCAAGTTTGATAACAGCCTCGTCCCGGGGGCAGATAAAGGGTCCAAGGGCATCCATGTTCGTGGCAGGAGTTTGGAGGGAGGCAGTAGGGGAAGCTAAGAACAGCTATATGTTAAATCAGTAGGGGAAGCTAAGGAGCAATTTAATGAAAGAGCTAATTGTGGATGATGATGATTAGATACCATATGCAGAGTGATCTTTCATCTCATGCCCACATTCTAAACATGGAAGATCTGATTCGACAGTTGTCCCGAGTCTTACTTCAGGACAAGTGCACTTCATGTGCCCACTGGTGTACTGACATGGTCCCATTGTAACTAGGACTTTGGTATCAAGCGGTGCCTTGGAAGATACTGGGACTGATCAAGTCAGTTAGAAGAGCACCGATTATATCAAGAGATCAATAATGAACCGTGAGGTAAGTGTAGGGCGGATATAGCCGATTTGATATAATCAAGGAAGGGAAAGTCCCACCTCTGCCTTGTATCTGCTAAACTGCTGCTATATCTGGCGTGTGCTTTCTCGCTGTGTCTAGTATCCTTAGGATGCTATATCAACAATTCCCTGAAGACAAGAAAACTGATGTAGATGTCAGAGTTATGTCATTTGGGCTACCAGTTAACCTGTTTAGGTTAACTGCTGTCACCCTGCCCAAGATTCAAGAAGTGCAGTATAACTTTGCTCTCAACTTCCCCCTTACCAGAAAGCACACCTGTGGATAAGGACTACCATATCGCGAAGGACATAAGAAACTGAGGAAGCCAACGAGAAAAAGATCATTCAAGCTGAGAAGACAGCTTCCTTTCTTAATGTATTTCATCAGTTTCACTTGCCCATCCATAGTGAAATCTCTCCGCAAATGCCTGAGATTAGCAAGAAATAGCAAGCAAGTGGTGTGGCTAAGAAACTGATGAAATATATTAGCCTAGAAAGGAGTTCTTCTGTGCTCTGATAGATTCAACAATCTCCTCGTATCAAGAAACTGGATCTTAGCAGTAGATTTGCTGGTGGAAGTAGTAGCTATGTATCCCGTCGTAGAGCC
This sequence comes from Arthroderma sp. MBC 929, assembly GCA_030789285.1. Classification (NCBI taxonomy): domain Eukaryota; kingdom Fungi; phylum Ascomycota; class Eurotiomycetes; order Onygenales; family Arthrodermataceae; genus Arthroderma; species Arthroderma sp. MBC 929. The sequence goes on along the minus strand of JARJUX010000029.1, from coordinate 194,905 downwards.
TGCTTGTTGTTCCTTAAGAATTTCCCGGTCGGCATTCATAACAGACACAGCCTCTCGTGGGATTAAAATACGGAGTACGGGATGAGAAAGAAGAACAACCTTGCGGTCAAACATCCCTGGTTCTGCACGGTGCTTAATTTAGCTTAATGCACTGCAGATTAAGAGCTGCAGAATCCTCTTAGCCTGATACGAGCTACTGCAGCATCCTCGACATCATCACATCATCACATCATTTCACATCCCCGACCCCCTCATTGTCGGGCGTCAATGTTGCTTGTGCTGCTTGCATGAAGGATTAATCATGTGACAATACGCATGCAAGGCGCCAAAAGGGGTGAAAGCAAAGAATGACAACGTATGGACGCCGTACAACTTGACGGATACAGGTAGGTAGTTGCGACCGAAATACCAGGGTGATGGGAGCGAAAACAGTATGGAGGAATTCAATTGTTATAAGCCCACGGCTATTTAGATATCTATCTATTACCCGGCAATAATAATGCCTGGAAGGAAGAGCAGGTTGATACTCCTGGCCAAAGGACTCGAATGACTTGAAGGTGCATGAAGAAATGAAGCCGATCCAGGCCCCGAACCCTTCGCCAAGGACCGAAAAGCAATATATCTCAAGGTTATGGATGTTTGAAACCCCGCGAATCGGAAAGAGGATGAGGAGAGAGCCGTGAGAGGGAGGGGGAGAGTGAATCTTTCAGAATTTAACTGTGAATTCAAGTGGTATTCAATACAGAGTAATCAACCCATGGAAAAGAAACCAACCAGTACCGATGAAATATATCACACCGAATCCATCCAGCCAGCCTGGTCTTTTTCCATCCCAAGAACCCCCCTATTTTTTATGCACTCGCGTGCTACCCTTCCCAATGTCTTGACTGGACAGACGAAAGAGAGAAGGAAAAAAATAAAAACAAAATCCATACAATATCCTAGTATGCCCAGTACCATCCTTTTTTTCTAGTAAAGGAAATAGAAGCACAGCGGAAAAAAAAGACAAGGTATCAATACCAAACAATAAGCAGGCCCCGTAACTCCAAAAAGAAGACCGAATACAGGTTCAACGGTCGCAAAAAAAAAAAAAGTAAATAAATAAATGAATCAGAAAACCCAGAAGATCTCGAATCTAAGCGTTTTGGGGATATCAGGCGAAATGTAATCAACGGTGTGGAAACCGGAATGATACCAGGCGGATAGAATTGAACAATCGGAGTAAAGGAGCGAAGCGAAGTAGAAAACCATTAATCATGACTCATTATACATTAAAGGGCCTGGTTGTGACCGGGTGAGGGCGAAGAAGGTGTAGTTGAAGATGGGAGGGGGCGGAGAGTATGAGGGCGGTTGGTTTATGTAGTTTAAGTAAGGCCTGCTTTGGTCTTGGAGCTGTAAGTCCATGCTAAGAAGTCGAATTTTTCTTTTGCGACTTCTTTGGAAAAGATGGATGGCTCGCCGGGAGAAGCACGGCTGGCTGCCCGGTCGCGGGGCTCAAGGGCGAGTGAGCGTCTATAGTAGTGTTGGAAACTCTTCTCTCCCGCAGATCGAACACGAACTAACTGGTCTTGAATCCAGGCCTGAAGCTCAGGGACTTCAGTTAGTCGGTAGGGAATTTGGAATCGTTGCAGCTCGCTAATAATCTTTGCAGTTTTCATATGCTTGTCGAAGTTGATCACGTTGATTGAAGCCTCCTCGTCGATCGGCAACGAGCGAGTATCTTGGTTACCGTGATCCACGAATGTTAGGTCAGTGAGGTATGTACCAACAAAAGGCAAGCATGGTGGAACGTGGTTCTGCAGTCGTTGCCTTAGGACTGCATAGTTGCGGGAGACATCCACGATCTCTCGGAGCTGCTCAAGAACATTCTTTGTTTTCTGAGGCACAAGTTCCCATGTACGTCTTAATCGGGAAACGGTGGAGGAGTTCAACGAGCAGATAATTGCCATGAGCGTGTCGTAATTGTTCAGCTCAAGACACTTGGCCGCAATTTTTACCCATCTTTTGATGATGAGAGCTCGCCTTTTAGGCTCGTCCGATTGCAAAATACAATCGGCAACTAGGTTTGCGAGGTCTGTGGACAATGTAGACATGGCTCTCACGTTGACTGCCAAGGAAGCCGATTTTTTGGTCCATTCTGTACCTAGAAGTTCCTCTGGTAGAATAGAGCAAAACAGGCGAGATTCTTTGAGAGTGATCTGCCGGGCTAGTTCAAGCGGGTCAAAGTCGAGGATACTCACGGAAGGGCCGCCGTTCTTCCAACTTTTCAAGGAGCTGAGTTGACTCCTAGAGATGATAGGGGTGGGTAATGGCAACTCGGGGCTGACATATTGAGCAGTCGCAGTGTTGGTTTTTCCAATCGATGATACAAGCCTTGGAACCAGGGGACCATGAAGAGTAGAGACTTTTTCCACAAGATCTACTAATCGCTTTCCAGCTGTAGGTAGTGTGATCATAAGTTTCGTTCTGGCAAACTTGAGTATGGTTGGAAGGGCGATATCGTCGCAATCATGTCTCCAATGCGACTCAATCCAGCTTTTGAACACGTTATAGACACGCAAGCGAACAGGGCCACCGGCTTTTGGTGTCTCTCCGATGTAATCGTAACGTTCGATTAGAGCTTCAGCAAACTCAACCGGGGCTGCAAAGAGCCTGAACGTAAGATAGAATGTAGAAACGAATAACGCATCTGGGGTCGATTCATGAGCTGTTAATTTCTCCACCAGGGCACGAATGCTACCACCCACGACCTGCCCTTCTTTGAACATGAGTTCGTGTGCATATGTTTTTTCCAACAACGTGTCCTCATGTTCTTCAGTTTCGGGGACTATTTCATCCAATTGTACATCATCTTTCAATGGTGGAGGAGGGGGGATATCCATGCTGGGTGACGCTGGCCTCGTGGGTGTTTCTTCCTGGCTTCGCGCTTCGCCATTTGAAACGGTATGGGTAGGTGGTGGATAGGGCTGGGCTACCGCGACACTATCATTGTGTGAAGGAGGATCATAAGGAGTTTTGGTCGGGGAATAGCGACCAAGGGAATGCGAGATATCATGGTCTGGATGCGGAATAGACGGGTCATTCAGTTCGGTGAAGGAGGAGAGAACCGCACTGAATGGTTCATCAAGGGTCGAGGTTGGTGTTTGAACAGTGGCTGTCAAACAATCAGAGATGGAAGTTCCCGTATCAGTCAATGAAGGAGTAAGGGATAGCGAGGAAAATCCAGCGGCAGGTATCTGAAGAGGTGGTGGTGGAATTCGTGCTGAAGGACCCGCTGGTTTAGTCACTTCGTTGACTTCCTCCTCACTGGGCTGAGCCTTGGAATCGGCACTCTCCTGAGCTGCGAGCTGAGGGTTATTTTGCGATTCCTCATTCTTATCGGCTACTACCCCTGATATCCCAAGCCCAATATTCTCGAGCTCGAAGTCTCCTATTTGCTCCAACACCTGTCTCGACTTGGCAACGCAGTCACCAGCCCCTCTGACGCAATCCGTGGCAGCATCAACCAGCCTCTTCCCATTGTCTGGCATGAATACTGTTTCGTCTTCTGCAACATTAGCTGGGCGAAAGACATCACGTGCCGCGTGCACCAACTCGGTGATTCGTTCGTACATCGCATCCTTGGCGCGCTCCAACGGTTCTGACCGGTGCATGTCATGCTCTCCGACTTCTTCGACAACGGACAATAATACTCGGCAAGATTGAACGGCTTGCTGAGTGGTGATAATCAGCTCTGTTGAAGACCTTGACTGGAGATGCAAGCCGATAAACGACCCAAGTACCCCTAAAAACTTATCATGGGCAGCACCCAACCGCTCGGACGCAACGTTGGGATTGCGGCCTGCAGACGAGTAGCCGCTGTAGGACACTCGATGCGAAACGGATACCCTTTTGGTTTGCGCGGACGCGGGCCTCTGTTGGGAGGCCAAGTCTTGGTGCTGGTTTGCTAGGACGGGACTCTGGGCTTTAATGCTGTTCCTCGCCTCCTCAATATTTGCCTTTGGACTGTTATTAGCCTCCGTCGAGCCCGATGAATAACCTGTAATGTTGAATGAACCCTCTACAGGAGGGGTGAGTGGCGCTCCATATGAGCCTGGAAGGAATTGGTTGTTGGGAAGCTCCAGCTCGGCCATTGTTTTGACTAGTCCAACCTCTTCGTTCCAAACGTCTAGGAACCTCACACCTCGGGTGACAATTTTGAAGGCTTTTAGAAGCATTTGATCGAAGATTTCATCCAAGTGCTCGGCAAAATGCTCCCCGCTGGCCACCTCTTGCAGGCGCTTTCCCAATTTCACGAGCGACGACAGATCGGAAAGTAGCGCCTTTCTATTCCTTCGGAGCCCGTCGAACCTTTCTACAAATTGGGATTGTCTTGTTAAGCATTCGGATTTTTCCTAAAGGGGGCGTGTCAATAATTGAAGCCAGTAGCACCAGGACGTTTGAACTTACCAGAAGGAACCTGACACCAGCAGTCATACCCCTCATATAATCTTGATTTGTAAATTGATGCATGGTGGCTAGACTTCCTCCGCGAATGATATCCCAAAAGTCCATCAGAGCCTTTAACAATGGCCGCATTGATTGCTGGTCGTAAGCCTCACAATAGTTAGTAGGGAGCCAACCCCGGGCACCTGTATCCAACAAGGTGCCATCTGCCCAACCATTGGTGTGAACGGAGTGAACCAGTATCAGATCTCCTTGGTCTAGCGGCAGTGTGACTGTTGATGCGGAAACGGGAGAGTCTGGATGAAAGGGATAGAAAGCCCGAAGGTAATTATGGAAGACAGTACCCTTCTCGCTCCGGTCAATCATTTCCTCCCGAGAGCTATGAGGCGTCAAGGGTGGTGTCATTCGCAGTTGGGTTTTGAGAGCGGCTATCAAGCGATTATTCGAACCGGTCCGCGATGAGAAGGATGAGTTTTGCGCTTGCATGGCGGGATTATTATGGTGTATGTTTAGGGGAAGGACGTGGTAATGGTTTTGAGATTCCATGACGCGACGAGAGAAAGATAATTGTCGATGGTATCACGAAAGCGATTTTTCACCAAATGATGCAGCTATCAGCACCAGAGGCTGCCCTCTGCGCCAGCAATGGCGAGACTAACCCAAGCTGCCAAAACGCTGGAACTTGAGTCGAGTTATCGCATGTATGTTCGGATATACAGCAGAAGAGTGCTCTAGGAATTAATTGTATTAGCAAATACAATAGTTGTGAATCCAGGCCTGGGGAAGGTGTATATACGTACGGTAGTTTGGGATAGAGAAGATGGGTCGCGGGTGGACCAATTCCTCCTCGTCTTGCAAGAGAGTGCGTATAGTGGTATTCAACGTTGAGATAGGTTCCAGCCAACAATATGATAGAATTGAGAAGAGATGCTGCCCAGAAGCTGAATAAAACCGATCAACGCTTGGTAGAATGTAAGGACGGGTATATGTCTTCTCGGTCCTGTTTGTAACAACAAGTTTTAACAAGCTTGAGTATGTAAATGATTGAATCAGGCGGATTTGATTTAAGCTGTAAGAAACTCCACCAGGAGTAAATCAATCCAAGATACCGGTAGAGCGTGTGGTTGTTGGATTTGGATATGTACGAAGAGGAGAGAAGTGGTGAATAGAACTATCAACAAGAAACAAAAAAAGGGTCCACAGGTCTGCAGCTTCCAAGAGAAAAAGTTCAAAAGGAAAGCTTTACAAAAGGCAGACTGACAGAATTGAACATGAAAAGAAGAACAAAAAGGGGAGAGAGATGGAGAGAGAGAGAGAGAAAGAGAGATGATCGAAGGGAGAGACGAAGATCAAAATTGGGCGTTGAGGAGCCGTTGCGAAAAAAGAGACTCTTACTCGACTTGGTTAGTGGCCATGCCTTAACCCAAGGCTATAACTTCAGCATATTAAAACGTTGTATATTCCAGACATGAGCTCGTTATTGACATTATTATACGCCATGCATAAGGATGTGGTGTATACGGAAAACATCAGCACACGCTAGTATTTGAGAGTGGAGGACGCTAAGAAAAGTTTCCAACGGGGCAAAAAAAGAGTCTTTACGGAGCTGCTCCATCTCGTTCTTCGTTTCTGGGCCGTTGTTGTGCCAGCCAGCAAGTGGACGGTTCCAGTCTCAACTCCAGTTCACCAACCAGCTGTGGCATAACAGTTCCGATGGGTCGATTCCGCCACTGAAACGACCAGTCCACTCCCCCGTTGACTGCGTCTTCCTTGTCCAACAAGGGCAAATCTTTCGTCACCAAGAACTCTGGAGCTTTCCCATCGTCGAACCACTTCCCCTCCATCAAAGCACCGCAGCCGTTGATGGCGTGAATGTTCGGGGCTGGCCTGTCTGTGTCAAGAGACCTTTTTCCCAAATCTCTGAATTCGCCTCCACACAATTGCAAGCCATCATGGATTACGACTCGACTTCCCCCCCAGCGGTCCACCAAGCTATCCTGTTAATTGGGTCGAGTCTGTCTAGTCCATACAAAGAGTCCCTTCGGACCATGCACAAAGCTCTCTGTCTCACCGAATTTTACGCAGGAAAAAAAATGTGAACGAGGATTGCATTCTGCATGCGACTACCAGGGTAAAGCTAAGAATATCGAGGCTGGGATTAAAAGGAATGAAATGATAGGCTGGCAACCAGGCTCTGTCGTCACAAAAGTGTCAAGCACACAAAAGACTTTTTTCCAGGCGGTATACAAATCGCCTGAGGGATTCCAAAGGGGTATCGGAGGGCATGGGGGGACAAGCAAGACAAGGTCACAAAACAAATCATATCCCGTCTGTGGGACCTGCCAAGGGAGTCCGCTCCTCGACATATGCAGCTCGACAGCCCACGGCTAATCCTCGTCTAGGGTCTTTTCCCCTTCATTGTGCGTGTTTCTTGGTGCCGGGATATCCCTTGAACGTTGGACTGGACCGGGTCCACTTTCCGAGGACCATCCGGCAGAATACAGAGGCGGGTGAGAAGGTCCGTAATCCTCGCAATAATAATGCGCTTGTTATCACCCTTTCGTTGTGATGGCCACGCCATGCCGCTGGCAACAGCTGCTTCTGGCGAGAGCTCTCAGTCGTCATTCGCCCCTGATCGTAATTGCAGACGGGAACGTGAGAATTAACCTGGCCAATAGGGGAAATGAACTGCGGACGGATATATATGATGTTTTACGATGAGTATTCTTGGGACTTTGGATTCATATCATGGCTTGACCTTGGTAAATGAACTGTTATTAAATGGCCATCAATCCCACGCCAGCATGCTGTCTGTGCTCTCAGAAGCTATAATATGCAAAACCTCCGTCGATTTTCTGATATTCTGAGCTTTGCAACAAAGGAAGCACAAACACTTGCTCCACAATCTGTGCTTTTCGTGCCCAGAATCTGCTTGTTCCTGCAGGCTGCAGCAGCTGTTCAAAAAAGCTTCGGAGACCTATCCTGCGACCAAGGAAAGAATCACACAGAATTCAATTCGGAGCTCTCAGGGAAAGCAAAAAGTTCGTCCTCCATTTAAAAAAGCACACTGTGTCACACGGTGCAACGACTGCTCTCTGGTTCTACAACGGTTTTGATGGTGAGACGGCCCAACTCCCCAGGACAGCGAAAGGCTATTGGCGTGCTATAAGATCGTCGCTCCAGAACCTAAATTCCTTTTTTTAATATTTTATTTTTACCTTTATTATTTGCTCCTTGACGGCTTGACGGCTGTCTCGGCGGCCTTCCAGAAATGGACAATGTACTCGCTCTTCTTGGCCGGTCCGTCTTACATAAACGATGTCTGCTTTTTCAGAGCTTCGTCCCTACAAGCGCTCCGAAGTGGTCGGTTGTTTAAGCTCCACATAATAATCATTTGAATAACCGCGGGATCCTATCCTATCAGGAGAACGCCCTCCAGTTCACGCGTTGATCTACGATTAACAGATATCTTAGTTCTGGCAACAATTGACGGAGGATTTTCCGAAGCGAAATCGATGAAATACCAATGCTCAAGTTGCTCCGCACTGGTAGGTTTTCACAAGCCGATCGACGCACTTTGAACAACGTCCAGGCCTCGAGCCTCGAGATAGAAATCGATAGTTCCTTTCCGCGCTGTCGGCTCTTTGTATCGTCCCTCCCCGGTACGTCGCGGATAGCGTTATCAGTGGTTCGCTCTTGGATATATTTACTTTTTTCCTCCCCAAATCCCGCATATGTTTTCTTTAAATCCATCGCGTCGGGCTTCTCCAGGCAACATGATAGACAGACGCACCCCACCCCCAGACTTGAATAATACATTCACTTATAAGATATGTCGCCTTGTTTGTGGCGAGTCTAGCGGAAAGGAGGGGGATGGGGGAACTCCTTCTCACGTTACACTCTCAATGTCAAAGGCCGACAACCGTCTGAGATAGGGGTGGATTGATCACCGAGCTACTCCTTGAGATACGGGAATTGTAACCCGAGCAACGACGGTGAAGTCTTATTGAAGCTTCACTCTTGGTCTCACGCCCACAGTGTGAACGAAATGAGCATTGCTAGAGCCTCAGATGAGGAAATCATCCCTTCAAAGGCGAAAGCTATACGATGTGGCCCCTCTTTATGGTGAATATACGTGACCCGATGAACTGGTCTCGACAGGTTGACACAATATTATCTATCATATTATCCGTGCTATTATATGTTAGATGCGCGAGAAGCGAGTCAAGCTCCCGCTATGGGGCATTCAGGAGAACGCGCAATAATCGTACCACGGATTCATCTTCGTGTCTCCGCGATAAACCAGAGGGGCTCCGTGTATCGACATATGGAGCTTTGGAGAAATGTATTATATATCGAGATACGCATGTATGAATTTGAGTAAACGACGTTGACATCTCGCCTCTAACCCAACCATGTGGTTCATGGCTTTGCTTGCATGGTACATCTACATATCTGACAGGTACCTTCATTCCAGCCGCAAGGCAGACTTCTCCCGCTCTCGGGCATTTACATTCTGGGCACGCCATTAATAATAGAATTTCTTACGCATCACAAATCCATGTCTTTCATGTCCCCTCGCCTTGGCTGTTATCAGAAAGGAGGAAATGCTCAAACCAGGCTGGAAGGTGCGATTCATGAGGGTGATGTCTCTCAACAGAGATTCATATCAGGATGCAGAAATAATAGCTCAGAAACAAGGTATGAAGCAGGAAAGCAGTACAGGGGTTTTTCTTGTCCAGGATATTTGAAGAGGCGAAACCTGGAAGAGCTTAGCATGTGGATGACGCCGCGTCGGCGCTTCTATGCGCCAGTTTTACATTTCTGGTATATTTTCCGTCCACAAAACAGGTCCATATCATCATGTACGATGGCAGAGGGATCGTTTCTTAACCGAAAACCTGGGCCGGCCCCCTGAATGCTCCGCCGCATGTAACTTCATATCAAAAGGAGATGCGGGTCGTTGTGGAGTTGGACAGAGATGACGGAAGACCAAGGTGCTCATCCTCATTATTGTCGCTTCGAGAAGGTGATCAAGTGTGGAGAACCAACTCCTCTTCTTGGTTGTTTATCACAGGCTTCGTCCATATCGATACATAGATGTAAGTCCTATGGTACAACACAGGTTCATATGGGGACCAGCCGTGTCCAGGAAGCACTTCGGCGTACATCGGTCGGTAGTTTGCGGTTTAGCCTTTCAAAATAACGGCGACTGACACGGATTCTACATATAGCTCGCTGGTCCCCACGCATGGCACCACTCAACGAGGCGCAAGACGCCGCGTTCGTGCCGCTTCATGAAACGAGATCCCGAGAGAGGGTCAGAGTAAGAGAAAAAGGGGCTTTTGCGATGACTCGCCCACGTGACTCATAATCCGATAAGATAAACCACGTGATATCAAAAAAAAAACAGTTCTCGCTTTGGCGGCGTTGAAGATGCTGGAGAATGAATTCAAAGAGATATCTCTTAGGATTGCGCTTGTCTGTCGTCTTTGTACTTAATTCATACTACTATTAGCTGGAGATCATTATCTGCCATTTGCCATCATCTACAACTGAGCTCGCCCAGCCTTGTTCCGTATAACTGTCCCCCGCGAAACTCTCTGAAAATCATCCCACTATGGAGTCATTCAAGATCAAGGTGCCATGTTCATCCGCCAACATTGGCCCAGGGTTCGATGTGATCGGTAAGCCGCTGGAAACTATCATGCCATGCCATGCCAATCTGTCCCAATTGACCGCAGAGATGAGAACTTTCCATGGATAACCCCTCTTTCTAACAATCTGTCTAGGCTTGGCGCTATCCATCTACCTTGAGCTCCATGTCACTACCAATTCCTCTCCTCCTTCGTCATCCACGCCGGCAAAATTAAACTGCAGCGTCACTTATGAGGGAGAAGATGCAGGAGAAGTCGATCTCGATCCAGAGATCAACCTCATCACCAGAGTTGCTTTGTATGTGCTACGATGTCACAATCACCATGCATTTCCGGTCGAGACGCAGATCCATATAAAGAACCCCATACCGTTAGGACGTGGTTTAGGATCAAGCGGTGCAGCCGTTACTGCAGGAGTCGTACTGGGCAATGAGGTTGGAAAATTGGGATTGGACAAAGCGAGGATGTTGGACTATTGTCTTATGATTGGTGAGTGCGTTTTTGCATCACGGCGCTGCTTGGAATCGATGATTCCTCCTTTGGATCTCCTTCCTTTCTTTTTCCCACTTTTCTTTTTTCCCCCAAAGGGCCGACCACCTATATATACAGGGGATACGGACGCCCCAAGCCAAGCCCATCTTTCATTGTTTGAACGCGGAGGACATTACTAACACTGCATCTTACAGAACGCCATCCAGATAATGTCGCTGCAGCGCTGTACGGTGGATTTGTCGGAACGTACCTCAACGAGCTGAAGCCAGAAGATCTAGCATGGAAGGAAATACCATTGAGTGAAGTCCTTCCTGCGCCAGCAGGCGGCGTTGATACTGGTCATAAACCACCACAGCCACCACTCGGAATAGGCCACTACAAGAAGTTCGCCTGGTCAAAAGCAATTAAAGCCATTGCAATTATTCCCAACTTTGAACTTCCCACCGCCAAAGCCAGAGAGGTTTTACCACAGACATACACCAGGGCTGATGTCGTACGTGCTTACCCACCGGTTCCTCCCCAGCTCACTCAACCAACCAACCCTGTTTCTTCTTTGTTTTTTGGAAAAGGGATTCCAACTAATGCATATTTACAGATTTACAATCTCCAACGCGCAACGCTCCTCCCTTCGGCACTTGGCCAAGACCCATTAGACCCCGACATGATCTTTCTCGCCATGCAGGATAAAGTCCACCAACCATATAGAAAGCACCTCGTCCCAGGGTTGACCGATATCCTCCAGTCGATGAATCCGAGCACACAACCTGGATTACTGGGGATTTGCCTCTCCGGCGCTGGCCCAACGATATTGGCTCTTGCGACCCATAATTTTGACGAAATCGCTCACCGCATCATTGAGACGTTTAAGACAAACGGAATTACATGTGTATGGAAACTTTTGGAACCTGCGGACGATGGTGCTACGGTCGAGAGGCAATGAACCACATTATCCCTGTATGAAAAAAAAAGGTTACGAGAGCGTCGGGGTTAAGAGACTTCGTTCTCAATCATTATGATAGATATTGAGACAAGAAAAAAAATTAGACCAGATGAATTGATGGAAAATAGACTTGCGAGCAATATACGATGATGAAACGTCATATATGATATTAATAGCCAGTGATACCAGTCGTGTTTCCGATCGATGGGAGCCTCCTATGTGGCTGCCCTACCTCGGGTTTTGAAAGTATTCGACAGGTCATGGTTGTACAGAAAGATGCATCCGGATATACGCAGCATCATTATAGCTGACGTTTGCTATTCGATAACAACAACGAAAAGCAGGTTTGGACAGCAAAGAATTAATTATCGCAATACGGCTTTGGCTTTGCCTGATAGTGTCAAATAACGATAATTTATAATAGAAATTCCACACAATATCGGTCTAACTATCCATATCAAAATATTCCGTCCATGTCCATGCCAATAAAGTCCGGATGGCTACCCATATCACCTAAGACGTCATCGAAAATCCCAGTATCCATCCCATTGGGGCTCAGATTGACTCCCTTATCCGCAGATGCTTCCGCCACAGTCGCTGACGTGGCAGCATCGAGCATGGCATCGAGATTCCCAGGCGTCTGACCGGTGCCCTCACCCTGTTTTTGATGGCGCTGGTCTGAACCGGCCTCGTCCAAATCCATGTGCTCCCCTTCACCAACTCCCTCCAGGCTGATGCCCTGCATGATATTTCCCACGTCCAAATTACCCACCCCAGCTCCCATCTGGGGTACGGAACTCAGCGCGGCGACTCTACGGTTTAATCGCACAATGACTTCGGCGCGGTGCACATCCGTCTCTATAACCTTCGCGAGAGATTCACGCTGAAGGTCCAACGCGTCTCGAAGAGTGAGTATGGGACATCTTGACATAGCTTCCTTAGCCATTTCTTCGTTTCCGCGACATGCCATTTGTTCAGCTGCGAAGGTTTCGGGCATCGGTGCGCATATCAGTGTCGCTGCAATGTCGATGGCAAATTCACCGCTCCCAGTTTCACTTTGGAGTTTTAGTTCGTCGATTAACCCGTTCAACACCCGGACAGCCCCCAAGTGGTGGACCCCGGCTAATATTTGGCGGTGGGTATAGTTTGGGGGTGTCATGCTGATTTCTGGAGTTGAGCTCCAGAGAATGAGGGAGGAAAAGGTATTGCGGATGCTAGTGACCATGCCGCCTCCGGCTGAGTTGCTTCGCCAGCTGTCAAGTTCGGAGCGGTGAGTAGCACCAGTACGTTGGAAGGAATGGTATGATTCTAAGGCATCGAGGATGGATTTGATATCCAGGCGATCGGGGTAGCGATTCCTTGCGGCTTTCAGTTCATCCTCTAATGTCTCTGCCGTGATGAGCAGTACTGTGCGATGGATTTCCTGAGCTTCGCCTGAGATGGAACTCGGTTTTACCAGTGCATGAAGTATCTTCAGGGAATTTGAGAGGCCCTCTTCATACTCCCAAATGTGCTTTGCTAGCCACGTCAGGGCCATCACAAGGGATGGTAACAAGAATGGTTCAAGTAAATCTTTTCTCTCCCTCGTTAGTAGGTGTTTAATGTAACACAAACGAACCCCCTATATGAATAAAGGACTCACAGTCAAATCCTCCTTTCAGAGTATCAAATTCCAATTTCCCTGTTTCGCAAGCCCCTAGGCTCTGGTCAAAGAGGGTCGAAACCAAGAGATAGAATTCCTGAGGGCTACAGGATGACATGGATTCGTCACTAATACCCTCAGCGACAAATAAGGCTGTTACCCAGGCACCGAGATTATGGCTCTGCTTTTCCGTCAGATTTTCGAGCCTTTGGCTTGTCGCACCTCTTTCAAGAAGTTGAAAAACAAAGGAATCGGAGCTGGTAATCCCCAGATCTTGATGGCTGAGGCCATATTTGTATTTGAATGTCAGAACTAGGAGCAGTATGCTGCCAAATTCATCGTATACTGGTTGACACTCTCCTAGTTCAAATTAGTAAATTGAAAACAAGTTTCCCAGGCCAACAGGTACTTAATTACCTTGATCCTCATCCCACTTCCATGCATCTAGCAGAGCGCAAAGAGGTTGCAAGATAGTGGACGGGCTTCGGAACAATAGCATGATATCCAGAGCCTGCGGTCTGCGCGCCAGCGTATTACATATGTTTTTCAAAGCCATGCTATCTTTCCTTGAAGCTAAATTGTGAATAGTCTATGGCACAATGTAAGCGAATTTTCTAGATTCGGTCGGGTGCAGAGTAACCAACCTCAGCAATGGCTTCAACGATAGCACCTGCATTGCCATCCATTGACTCGATCCCATTCAGCAATTGCTCTGCTCTTTCAGGATTGGTGCTTATTTGAGCAACGAGATCATGCTTCACATATTGTCCACCAACAGGCAGGGTTTGCATGGGATTTTCTCCCAGCAGGCGCTCTATGCTTGATTCGGGTATCAATTTGTGCAACGCACATGAGAATAAGAATTCCTGCCTCACATCTGAAAGCACAGAGTTACCCTGCATTGCAAATATCTCAGAAAAGGAAGGAAACGTGTTTCGATCCACGCGAGATAAAGCACGGGTGATGCAAAGCTCCATTGGAATAGGCTCAACTAGCGAAGCCGATAGTTGGGCAAAGAAGGGAGGGAGCTTATTGACAAGAAATGCTCGAAAAACAAACATGGTCCTGCTTGATTCGCTTCTGTACATTCCGTTTGAAAGTACGTCGAATGATGCCGTGATTAACTCTTCGATCAAGGCTATGTGGTGACCCTATTGAAAGCAATAAAAATAAGAGGTGAAACTGGGAGATTGTACGATAGAGAGCTTACCCCATATCTATTATTCAAGTAATTAATGAGGACACTGTCGTCGGCTAGCGGTCGTCCTGCTAACTTCAAGGATGTCAATATGGTGGACCGTACTAGTTGGTAGATGCTAATAACGAACCATTGCGTTTATATATATATAGAGACCAGCTCTAGAACTTATATCAGGACCATTCACTATACTCGATTCAAACTCCAAGATGGAAACGTTTGAATCCTCTATCATATTTTCTTGGTCGGTTTTTCTGCTCTCTTTGGTAAAGAGGTCGAACTCTTTTTGAATCGCTCCCAGCCGGGCGCGTAGAGGCATAGAAAACTGCTCGCAGAACGGGATATATGCGGCAAGGGCACGCGCGAGTTTCGTTCGTTGGCCTGGATACTATTTAGTGCAAAGAATAGAAAGAAAGGATGAAACAAGGGTAGTTTTGGGAAAGTAGAAGAGGGTAGGGGAATTACCTCCTGGCTTCAGGGAAGAGAGCGCATCTGAGGACTTCTCTGAGCTCGCCAAAGCCACAAACAAAAACCCGATCGACTCGAAAATAGACACCGCATCATTTGAACCCATCAAGCCATGATCTTGACCTTTCTCCTCACTGATGCGTGAGTTCCATGATGTCAAGGCTAAGATCCATTCCGCAATCACAGAAAAGGTGCTGAGGATAATGGCGGCCGAATTTGTGCCATGACCGCTACTTACAGCCATCATCAGGTTTTGTATGATACGATAATCCGTCATTAGAGTACTAGCCTCGGCCTTGTCGCTTATACCCAGCATGCTAGGATCCTGGGGTTGGAAACCGTCTCCAGCATCCGCGGGTTGTTTCTGCCGGGGACCATGGCGTCTCGATATACTTGAGTGAGATAGAAGGGAAGACAAGATATCCGAGATCCCAGCATTTGCAATTCTGTGTACATGGTCCACATAGACCGGAATCAATGGATCCCACTCGACGTTGGTGACAGCCCTAGCTTCAAGGATAGCATCCACTAATTTTTTTCCAGAAACGGGATGCCGGCGAATCATTAGGTCGAAAAGACCCTTAAATTCTGTAGAGTGTATCCTTTGGGAGACACATTGTTTGAAAAATTTCTTCCATTCTGATATAGGAGCCGTAGAGTATGGTTCCGTCTGCATGGTCAATCGGCCGTCACGCATCAGATGGTCGGAGATAGGCTCCGATGGATCTAGCAGCAGTGACCCTGTGAGATGCTCAAATTTTGTGTTTATAAGGTTGAATGATGCGGGTATAATCCACTGTACGAAAGATTTCGTTACAATCCCTATTATTATATAATTAACTGCATGGTTGGACAAGAAGAAAAAAACGAAGCTCAAGCTTCACAATGTTCAAGCCCAGCGTGACTGACTAAATTAGGATGACGATGAAAGCACGGATAATAATTATTCCAAACTCCGACACTAGATATCATTCCACGTGATATCATCACAGCCAGGTTTGACGAAGCCAACAACATCACAAATAACATCGCAAACACGCTCGTATATTTATATCTATTTTGTTTGATGTAATAGGTTCGTTTGTTCAGGTCAAACATACAATCGAGAGCCCGACTCAACATATGCCGTCATACCTACAAATGTCCTCCGATACCTCTTCACTATTTGCTTGCATAGGGCTACTAACAAGTAGGGGTTTGATTTAACTGTCAGGCCATTTCTCCAGCTGTATTCAATCCCTATATTTGTCTGTGTTGTCTGTGTATGGCTATGAATCGTTTTGTGACTTCGGTGCTTTTAAACACCTTGATGCTAACTCCTCGGTCTGCTGTTGAGTGACAAGAATTGAAACTGCTACAGGCGCTTTTATTTACTGTATTCTTAGAGATGCAATTAAATTATTGTGCATTCATGGACCTATTCTTTATACATGACAGCATGGCCTTCGAGCTAGTTGCATCACTATAATCCCAGTGATGGGCGTTCCTTCTATATCTATATATAAGAAGGCATGAGGATGCTAAAAATTATTTCTCAGTTCATACAATGAACATATTTACTTCTTCCAACGCTCCATCTGGCTACTTAAGTTCCACTCTTCTTCAAATATACCCAGCATCATACCTTCAAAATGCATACCTTAGACTTCCCAGCAGATATATTCTCATCGATTATCGAGCATCTGGTTGTTTCTGTTGGGATTTACAAAGCCATGCACCTTAGGCTGGTAAATAGTACGTCCAATAGGATATTTACCAAATGAAGGAGAAAGCAGGCAGGAGATGGTTGACGCAATTAATATCTAGGGGCCTTTGATTCCGAAATCAAGTTTGCCGTTTTCACTCGGCAAGTGGTCGACCCCCTGGATCCAGCTACATCCTCGTTATATACAGCATTGCCACCGGCTCTGAAGGGGAGGGTCCTACTGGCTAGACCTCTTTCGAGAGCAGGCGAATTAAAGAGTTCAGTGGCCCTCATCACCAATATCAACCAGGCACTGGATGACATTACCAAGCCAAACAAAGAACAGCAGCATAAACAGCATCGAATGATTAGTGAGGCAGCTGCAACTGCAATAAACCCTGACTATGTCCCACTCGGCCCACTCAGAGCGACATACTATGAGAATCTTTTCTGTGGTGCTATTGTGATAGGCAACCTTGACCTAGTAAATGCTTTATTACCTTCTCTTCCCCGCTACAAAGCAAATATTGACCATCGCAACGATTGGTTTGGTACACCTTTACATATTGCTGCTTCCTGGGGTCACCTCGAAATCGCCCAGTATCATTTAGATTGTGGAGCTGATCCTGTCAATGCTCTTAAGCTATCCGACAAGTTCTTTTCCACTGACAATCTCCAGCAGCATGCATCTCTCGATGGGCCTGGTCATTCGGGCCGGACCCAGATTGGAACCGCCTTACGAGCAGCTGCGCTGAGTGGCTATGAACAACTTGTCAAATTGTTCCTTAAGCCCGAGTACCAACGAAGGTTCCACGGGTCCGAGTATCGATACACCATCTTATCTGCAGCCAGAGGTGGTCACATTAGCATCTTGGGTTGGCTTCTCCAAAACGCAAACCCAGCGATCAGCGACACGGATCCCCTTTGGCACGAAATCCTGAACGAAGCTGTACGTTTTAATAGGGAGGCCATGGTGCGAGACCTCGTATATCGGAGAGTTAATGTGGATTCAAGAGCACTGCTACACGGAAGAAGCGTGATCATGACCGCTGCAATACGAGGGTACGCCCGCATGGCTCGCTTTCTCCTGGATAACGGAGCACAACTAGAACATTCCGGCGAGATTTATTTCAATGCTATTACATTTGCCGCTGAGCGG
This sequence comes from Arthroderma sp. MBC 929, assembly GCA_030789285.1. Classification (NCBI taxonomy): domain Eukaryota; kingdom Fungi; phylum Ascomycota; class Eurotiomycetes; order Onygenales; family Arthrodermataceae; genus Arthroderma; species Arthroderma sp. MBC 929. The sequence continues at coordinate 177,219 of JARJUX010000029.1, read as the reverse complement.
GGGCATGAAGAGGCGGTAGACGTGTTCTTAGAATACGGTGCCAGCTTGGAAAGTGCCTTTATAGGAGCAGTATCGCACGGGCAGGCTCGCTTGGTACGGAAACTCTTGCAGAAGGGTATAGATATCCATGCTATGGGTGAATTTCGTGTGACGATTGGGTTACAAGCACTTCTCCATGGGATCTCAATCCAAAATCCCACGATCATATCCTTGATGGTCGATGCTGGCGTTCCACTGGAGGGTGATGAGAAAGCACATATCCCAGTCGTCTACGCGAAGATTTTCTCCAGTCAATGGATAGTTGATTTTCTGCTCTCGCTTGGTGCTAAAGATCGTGAGGTTTCCGAGGAAGCTAGAATATTGCGACAAGGGCGGGATATTGCATTTGGATGCGGGACTGGACAAGTCAAGGTATCCCAAAGAACATGGGAATGGGTTGGGAAATATTGATGTACATTTATCCACGAGACCACATCTTGTCCCTGGTTGATTGTTTTCTCACCAGCCTGGAACTGTCTCCATTTTAGCACCACAAATTCACAGAAACCGAGAATATCCTTAAGCCTAACGTTTTCGATCGCCCGCATCGAGGCCGAGCCGGACATATCAAATACCACGGCTTCCTCAATAGTTAATCCCGTGTATGGTATGCCCAAGTAGATATTACCTAGTCAGATCAAGACTCGTGTCACTTTCGCCTTGTACATTGGCGTACACGCTCCTGTAAGAAGCACTGCAATCAACAACGACTGTGGCTAAAAAAAATACAACACGAGATCTGTGTGGCGGTAATTTCTAGCGTATAATTGGGCAGACATAAGGCGTAAAGATCGCTTAGCATGCATTAAGGACTTGCCAGGATGCAGGGACAACGCCGCCGAGACCCAATTGGTGAACAATTGAATAGCCAGGGGAAAATGGGAGAAACTCCGACCTTGTTACACGAACTTATACTCTTTGTCCTCTTCTTTCTTCTTTCTTTCTTTCTTTTTTTTTTAACAAATGCCCGGATAGATAAAGCCGGTCGGTCGGTCCTCCTAAGCAAGTTTAGCTAGCTTACCACCAAAGAAGAAAATTCGAATTTTTGAGGCCCCCTGAACTGCGATAGGATCTGCTGTGCCGATAAGCTCCATGGCTGTGGAGTGGGTGTGTGTGAGAGTGGATTTTTCACGGTACCATGGATTGTATTCGAGTGAACCAGAAATCAGAGCGGCCAGATGCCGCGCTTGGGATGGATAAGGCGGATTTGAAACAAGGGGAAAAACCTTTTTTGTTCGGACTTTACATGTGGGATGGATCATTATGGTTCAACGGGAAACGGGATGTAGTATTGACGAATAGATAGGCTGTGGTTCATACATATATGCTAGATACTTGGATATATCAGAACCCCTTTCCCGCAACCCACGCCAATTGCAGAACCAGAACCATGTATCAGGATAGTGTAGTGGATTGGTGTATATATAGTAAAAACCGAGAGGGTGGATGTAAGGAGAAAGATGGAGCAAGAAAAAAGAAAAGAAAGACATTTCAAAAGAGAGGCGTTGGTCACATCAGACTTCAACTTCGTGAGGGCATCAAATGAGAAAGAAAAACACAAGAAATAGAGAGAGAGAGAGTGAAAAGAAAGCGTAACGTCATAACCTTGGGGAAATCAGTAGAATCAATCCAGGCCGTAACAAGACTCTAAAAAAAAAGGGTATGGTTAAACTGCCGTCTCAATAGCATCACAGAACATAGTTAGTAAAGAGATAAACCCGAAAACGCTGTCTGTAACTGCTCTTGATAGCAAAGAGTAGCCAAAAAAAAAAAAAAAGCCACCCACACTGCCCGCGAGGGCTAAAAAAGATACCAGAAAATATAAACGAATGGTGCAAAACTTGGAGTCGAGTTCTGCTTTTTGCTACTTCTCCTTCCTCTTCTCTATCCAATCATTCATTCCTTCTTCATGATCTTGTGCTTCGACTGGCCCGGGAATTCGCGTTGGATGGGGTATCGTTGAAACCGTCCGGCGCGCGAGGTCCTACCATCCAGTCTTCCATGGCAAGCCATTCACTCCAGCTTTTCTCCGCAGCTTCGATCTCACCCTCAACAGATCCTTGCAGTGGTCGTAAGAATGGTACAGTTTCCAAAGGCGGGATATCGTAGTCCTTTTTGACCGCAGCCCAACCGCCGCTTTTCGCAGCGAAGAAATAATTGCGACGCTCCTGTTCGTGGAGGGGGCCGATTCCCTGCGCCCAATCGTCGCCAAAAAATCCGTGCAGAACTCCGGGGAAATCCATGCCCGTAGCTACCAATCGGCGAAGGTACGGTACCAAAGAGACGCTTGGAGAGGTTGGAGAAGTTGGTCGCGAATTGGGGAAGCCTCCTTGTTGGGGAGCGTGATGGAACTGATTCATATTTGTATCCACGATGGAAGTGAAGACGGGATTTGGCTGCCTTTGAAATGGGAGTTGGATGTTTAGAAACGATGATAGCGCTTGGACGGGAACGGTGTGCTGGGCATGGTCAAGAAAGTAGCGCTGGCAGCTTTGATAACGAGGATACCACTCGAAGATGTCAAAGTTGGCGTTTTCTGCGTTCTGGGAAGCCTCGGAGATACCAGCCCGGGCCACTGAATCGAAATACATGCGATTGTCTCCAGACATTTCGTTTGGATGGTTTGGAACGGCTGAGGTACTGCTAGGAAAGAGATTAGTTGTTTTTATCCCAATTGCGCTTGATCAATGCAATTTAGCGCCGCTAAGACGGAGAGGATATGCCTTGATCGAGGCCAGCATAGCTTACCTAGCCCTGACGCGCTCCTTATTAAAGAGAGAACGGCTTGCTGCTCGTAGAATCTTTCTAAATGAGTTTGGATTCTTCCCTGGCTTGCGCTCCTCTATGGACATTGGCCAAAATTGAAAAGCTCAGATTGGAACCTTCTGGGCGGCTCTTCTGGGATAGGAAGGGGATATAAAATATTTGCTCAATTGTGTGCAGCTGGAATCTTTGAATTGGGAAGTAAAGTCGCAAAGAAGAAAAAGGGGAGATGGGCTGAGCGCAAGTTATAAATTCTGTTGTCTTCAAGCGGTGTCTCCGATCCCAACCCCGCGGGGAGTTAAAAGATGTCAATTGAAAGGCGCTAGGCGAGTGACAGGAGAAGCCCGGTGTGGCTTGTAAAGTAGATGAAAAGGGAACTGGAGAGCATAAAGAATGAAGAAAAGAATGACTTGTGGCTGGGGTTTAGCTGGTCTTTATGGGCCTTGTTAGAAGGCTCAAGAGGCGGGCCTCAGCGGAGCGCAGAAGAATTGGAAATCAAGAGATCCTTCTTTCTACCCTGAAGCTCTGGAGGCAAAAAAGAAAAATGCAGAGAAGAAAAGAGAAGATGCACAGGTCCACGGCCAAGAGGTTGAAGCTTAGCCAGGAGGGGGAGGAGAGAAGAAGAGAAAGAAGCAAAAGAGAGAGAAAGCAAGGGGAAAAAAGAAAATACCAATATCGGTCAAATTAAGCCCATTGGATCCTAATATGTTTTGGTTTAATAGATGGAGAGAGTTGGTGCGAATAGTCGATCTCGTACCATTAAGAATTTACATGAAAAAAAGAGCCTACTCCACATATCTGCAAAAAGGTTAGTGACCCATAATCATACACTTTTTTTTTAGCATGCATGACAGCCGCAAAGACAGGCTGGAAGATCTCATAGGTTCTTTGGTTAGATTGAGATGGCGAAAGGGAGATAAAGCTGATTTCAGGGGCGTGAATCTGAAAAAAAACACACACATGATGAAGACAAAATAGAGGGACAGAGATATCTTGGATAAGCATGTGTGGATGATTGGAGATTTCACACTCACCCGCAGCATACATCAGAGTCGACGGCGGATATGTAAGGGGAGGAAAAAGCAAAGAGAGAGATGTAGGTTGAAAGACCGCCTCCACCGTCCACGCATGGAATGTATATCTTTATACTGACCAGAGGATTCGCTACAGCCGATGCCGGTTACTCAACAGTACTTCGGCATTACTTTGCTCTCGGGCAAAGAGCTGTGCGAGGAACACTGAAAGACTTCACCTTCAACAGCTTCTTTGCATTGCTTGCCAGAATGCTCGTATTCGAAATTGCCGGCACCGAGCCTATCGGAAGACTTTTTTCTGCTTCTCCTTTTCTTTTCCTTTCCTTTCCTTTTTTTTTTTTTTTTTTTTTTTTGGACTGCTCCAAAGTCACCGGTGATGTACTTTTCTTGTTCTCCATATTATTATTTAACTGCTCATATCTCCAGCAAGCTGCGCAACCGAGGATGGCATTTGTGACGAAGGAGATTCGCGTGGAATGTGTATGGGAGTGGAGTATCTAACCACACACTATTGTACACCAAAAGTGGCGGAGTGAGATCGATCCATGTATCGCAAAAGTCCCGCTGAACGATATACTTTTTGCTAACTCGATACGGCTTTCGGTTCTTTGCAGATCGTGCATTGCTCGGGAATCTCATCTTTGTTTATGTTCTCCTCACCCAAATTGAAAGGGGGGGAGGGAAAGGTGAGGCAATGAAGACACAGCTACATACCTTACCAGCTCTGAATATAGCCCTGGCTACTTGTTTGTTACCATGAATTATCCCGACTCTTTAGATCGTAGGCTAAAATTCTAGAGAGGAGATAAGGCGTGCTCTGGTCCATTGGGCCGGTGGAGTCAATGCTCCGTATACAGAAAGAATTTGGGGTGGAGGTGCAAATCTCCGGCATGGTCGCATACAAGTTCCGTCGTCTTGGTTGTCATGGCATTATTGTACCAGCTTTGCCACTCTCGATGACACAACCGTTGTGACCGCTTTGACCGACACAGTCTATCTACTCCTTGGGAATACTTGAGCGTACGGAGTACACCTTGCCAGAAGACCAAGGCCAATGAGGAGTGGCAGGGCGTATGGACCAGTTTCAAAAGACGGGAAAGAATAAGGTGAGTGTTTTTCAGGGCGCTTTGGGACCGATCTTGAAAATTCGGGATTTGCCTGGAGCTCCATCCCACACACCAACACGAATTAGCCAAACCCTCTTCTTTCACTTGTCAGGAACAGTGGCTGTGCAAAAGCACCAGCCACACCTGCAGACCATCAGGTGGATTCTGACCTTGCCAGATATTAGCCACAGCGGGTTTGAGGTGCTACAAAAGCACTCGTATACCCGTATCGGTGGTGCATGAATGGCATCCAGGACAGCGGTCGCCATCGTTTCCACTGTGAAATTCCCGATCCTCCGATCTCATGCGCCACAGTCTCAACAGGGATTCCTTGGATCGAGATCTAGCCTTGGTCCCTGAGAACCAGAGTTGGGAGAGCACGTCGAAGTATGTACATACCCATAGGCTTTTGGTAGCCGTCAGCTCCACCAGCACACCCTCGGTATCTGTAGCGAAAGGTTACCCGAGGAAATACTCCATTCATTGAAATGGTGCTTTATGTATTCGGAGCTCCGAGGCCAGTATGCCAGTATTGTTGGGATCCTGTAGGTCAGAGTATCCCTTGACCGGTGTGAGCGTTATAGACGGTAGAAAAAGCGTTAGTTGATAGACTGCAGTCAGGTGGTGGTGATTGCTTTCTTTTTTCTTTTCTTCTCTTTCTTTTTTTTTTTTGTACCAGCAGTGTTGTACAGGGCATAAGGCAGACAGGATTCCGGAGGCAGTCGGTCACAACCTAACAGACATATTGCAGCCGCATAAAAGTCCCTGATCAACAGCGGAGATGGAAAAAAGATACATGGAGTACTTGCTATGGCGTCTTCAAAGGTCAAAAAGCGCCAGTTGGCGGGTGACTAAGCAAAGAATGCATGAGATGCGTGTGTGGCTTGTTCAGATCTGCATCTACTGTGGCTGGTGAGTAAGTCTGACAAAGCCGGTGATAATGAATTAACCGGTTTCTTTTTGACGACCGTCATGAAGAAGCAAAAGCAAACATACATACCAGCAACAGCATGTCAAAGATCTCTCGCAGCATGTGCCTGCTGTCATCACTAAGTCTGGACCAAACATTGATGGCATGAATTTCTGGTACTAGCACTAACGCCACGATTTTTGCCCACTACACATGGGACTTTGTGACATATCTCGTCGGGTCATCCTTCTTTCCGAGGTCAAAATAACCGGTCGTACAGTGCTATCCAGGCATTTCTTGAAGGCTTAATTATTGCTTTTGAAGACTGCAGACTCGACTCTACCTATACAGGGCCGTATACATGGTACTTGCTTGTGAATACTTGCGGGCAGAAACTCCAACCGAGGCGGCGTGATATACGGAGTACTGGTGCTGCCTGTTTGTGCCTAACACCTCCTCATTTGGACCGTTTTAATGCACTCGGACTGTGCGGCCTACTGTCTAATACTGTCCCACGGTGTCCTCTTTGTTGCGGGGTGAAAGTGTGTGCCCGAAAAACAGCACGCGGCAGGCCCTCCTCACAGCCGCACCCATAATATTATACCTATCCTCTCTGTCTTTTGATACACACTTCTAGGTGGCGGCGGTCATGGCTTCTCTCGAGAATACATACTCACTATCATCTAAAACTAAGGTGCCGCTCAATAATCACCTCCTTCCCTAGTCAATTTGCATCTTGCCGAAAGCATCCGAGTTATCCACCTCATATGCATCATGCCGTTCTCCCTTTTAATCGCCACAAAAGGAAGCTGACATTGCGTTTGATCTGACCTTTTACATCTTCCACAATTATAGCTTTCGAATGGAGTCGATATGCCGGTGATCTTTCTTGGCGTATACATGACCTCTGGAGCTGAAACGCAGAATGCTGTGGAATGGGCGTTGGAAGTATGTTTCCCATGATAGCTTCCCATGGATGCTTGCTTGGGCCGTCCCTACTCCGTACCTTTTACAATGTGGCAAATTATCATCTAGTACATCGAACTGACTTCTTTCTCTCAAACTATCTAGGCTGGTTACAGAGGGTGACTTGACCCCAATCTCCCTTTACAGCAAATGCACCGTCCTTCAAATTTTCGATCTGGCTGAAGTAAATCCGCTGATACACTGGCTGATCGTTGGAATGGGGCCTTGCCGGTCCGCCTCTCCACTCGCGAGTGAGAGTGCGGCCAGGTCGTTTCTTCCGCCTTCTATGAAAACAGGATTGACAGCGCACAAATGTACCACAATGAAGCCGAAGTAGGGAAGGCCATCCGCTCGTACATCGAGGGGCAAAAGTCCCAACAAAATGCACTGTCGAGGGAGGATATCTTCTTCACGACCAAACTCTATACTACGGGCACCTACGAGCAGACACGGGCTTCTATCAAACAATCCCTCCAGTCCAGCGGTCTAAGCTACATTGACCTTTTCCTCATCCATGCCCCTTACGGGGGAAAGGAAAAGCGACTTGCGTCCTGGCGCGCGATTGAAGACGCCATTGACGAAAAAGAGCTTCGCTGCGGCGGTGTGAGTAATTATGGAGTCAAACATTTGAAAGAGCTGATAGACTCAAAGCCCCGCATCCTACCGACCGTCAACCAGCTTGAGGTCCACCCGTTTAACACGCATTCAGAGATAACTGCTTTTTGCCAGGAGAACGGGATAGTGGTGGAGGCCTTTTGTCCTTTGACGAGGGGTGAAAAGATGAACCATCCCACCATCATGTCTCTGGCAAAGAAGTATAAGGGTACCCCAGCACAGCTGCTCTTGCGCTGGAGTTTACAGCATGGGTTTGTCCCATTGCCTAAGAGCTCATCTAAGGAACGGATTATCGAGAACAGTCTTATTAGCGACTTTGAGATCAACCATGATGACATGGTGACTATGGATGGTCTGGATGAGCACTACGTGATAGGTATGTATCATGTGCTTAGGAATGAGTATGGTAATTAACTTATTTGGATTAGATTGGGATCCCGTCAACACCGCATGATAAGGGTAATATGGAGTGGCTGGGACATTTGAAGTTTTATCTCGGGTTTATCATCAGTCTATACTAGTTATTTGAGAACAAACTGTATATCTAATTTCGGTTAAACCAAGGCTATATCAATCTATCATTCAGTATTACGTGGTGGCCCTCACCAACATGGAAAATATCACGTGATGCCAAACGACGGAGAGCGATCTAGCGACAGAACACAACGTCATACGCATTAATACTTCTATTATTACCCTGGAAATAAGCAGGGCGATCAAGATCTGGGGGGGAAAGGGGTGGTGCAGAGGGGAGAAACCAAAAAAGTGGGACGCATCAATCGGTAAGCTTCGACGGTGCCGATAAGGGGGGAATGGGGGGAATCCATGATGGTCCCCCGACTAGGCTAGGATGCACGTGTGGAATCTGGAGAAGCTGCATACATGGTATGTATGTACGAGGGTTGAGTGAAGGGGGAGGGAGATCGATCGGAAAGAAAGCCATTTATCATGGATGAGATTACTGTTCATATTACATACACCACTAATTAGTATTATAATTAGTATTAGGAGACGGTAAACGGAGGCTGACGGTCCGCCGGCCGGAATCCACCACCACCCATCAGTATTATCATTCTTATTACTATGTATGTTTTATCATTCCATCTGCCCATCGGAACAGCTGATAAGAAGATATACATCTCGGGACTGAAGTGAAGTAGTATATATGTATGCCAGCGTCGCACCGCGTCGTCGCAGCAGCCAACGAGTAATTAAGCAATAATTTGCGTATGGACGACCGTGGCGTACGGGCAACGTCCGCAGAGAGTGGCAGAGAGAGAAGGGTGATTCCTATCGCGAAAAACAGCCAGATAAGAAAGAGAAAAAAGGGCAAAAGGAAGCTTGAAAGAGGCTCGGAATCTAAGCCGATCCACCAATCAGCGAGGCGAGAGGAAGGGGGAAAGTGGGGCGACGTGGACTGGTGCGGTTTTTTTAGGGCTACGCGATATCGGATTTGGATTAACAAATTCAATCTTGTCATCGTTTGCCTCGGTATCGAAACACCAGACTGGTACATAGTATTTTCTAGACATACAGACACTGTTAGATAGAGATGTTGATGGCCATATACTATGGTACTTGTGCTTATACTATGATACTTATTCACAGTGCTATGACTATGATACTATGATGTTGATGCTGATGTTAATGCTACCTGGCTAACTGTTAGAATACGTCATCGACAGAAGGAAAGAAGGAAAGAAGGAAAGAAGGAAAAAAGAAAACAGGACCACTTTTATGAGATAAGCTTATCCTTGTCGCCACCGTTTCTTCTCTGCATCTGTCATTAAGCTGTTACTCAAAGCCATTACTCCATTTCCATGTCGTACTTGATGAAAGCTTCCTATCTACTAGACCTAATCTCGGGTTCAACATTCAAGAGAATTTCCCGGTTCGAAAGACTGATGACCTTCTTCCGTAGCTTCATCGCCATCAATACTTAATAATAGCCTCATCCAGCTTCATCTCTCTCTTCATCTCTCTTCATCATCTCTCTCTCTTCATCTTCATCATCTCATCATCCTCCGTATTCTTCTGTAGCTTGCCAGCAACTACCACTCTATACTTCCTCATTGAACCACGTAAAGAAGAGCTCCTTCCTTCTTCACTCCTACCTGAATCGCTGGCCTAGTGTTCCAGCTGCTTATCCTCCTCAACACCACTTAAACCATCAAAATGTCCAACCTTCCAATCGAACCCGAGTTCGAGCAGGCTTATAGAGGTTGGTCTTGGAACTCCAATTCGCCACCGACCATTCGTATTCTAACAAACCTTTTCTAGAGCTGGCCTCTTCGCTTGAAAACTCCACCATCTTCGAAAAGCACCCCGAGTACCGTAGGGCTCTGCAGGTCGCCTCCATCCCCGAACGTACCATTCAATTCCGTGTCACCTGGGAAGATGACAACGGCCAAGTGCGTTTTCCCTAATCTCCCATGTTCCAGCTCTTGGCAATGTTCTAACCGGATGGAAACAGCTGCAAGTCAACCGCGGTTATCGCGTTCAGTTCAACTCCGCCTTGGGCCCCTACAAGGGAGGTCTTCGATTCCACCCAACTGGTATGCACGCACCAATCTTACCCACCCAAACTCTCTTTCTTGGCTAACCATCTCCTTAGTCAACATGTCGATCCTAAAGTTCCTGGGTTTCGAGCAAATCTTCAAGAATGCCTTGACTGGCCGTATGTTCTATCCTTCTTCGTAATGCTCGGGACGCAGCTGACAAATGCTTCTAGTCAACATGGGTGGTGGCAAAGGTGGTGCCGATTTCGACCCAAAGGGAAAGTCTGACAACGAGATCCGGAAATTCTGCAGCGCCTTCATGATGGAACTCAGCAAACACATTGGTGCTAATATCGACGTTCCAGCTGGCGACATTGGAGTTGGTGGCCGAGAGATCGGGTACTTGTTCGGTGCCTACAAGAGACAGAGGCACATCTGGGAAGGTGTCTTGACCGGTAAAGGCATCACCTGGGGTGGAAGCTTGATCCGTCCTGAAGCCACTGGTTACGGCTTGGTCTACGTGAGTTAATTCCAGCCCTTATGCTCTGTAAAGAGAATTGAGTTGCTGACGATAAATCTGGCTTATAGTATGTCAAACACATGATCGAATATGCATCCGGCGGCACAGAAAGCATTGCTGGCAAGCGTGTCGCAATCTCCGGTTCCGGAAACGTCGCCCAATATGCCGCACTCAAGGTTATCGAATTCGGTGGAACTGTCATCTCCCTGAGTGACAGCAAGGGCTCCTTGATCATCCGCAACGAGGGTGACACCATCACACCAGACGAGATCATGACCATCATGAAGGTCAAGAACGAGCGGAAGCAACTATCCACCATCACCAACACCGACGGATTCAGAGAGCGCTTTGTGTACATCGATGGTGCCCGCCCATGGCTCCACGTTGGAAAGGTCGACATCGCCCTTCCCTGTGCCACCCAAAACGAAGTTTCCGGCCCCGAAGCCCAAGGTCTCATCCAGGCCGGAGCTAGATATATCGCCGAGGGTTCCAACATGGGCTGCACCCTTGCAGCTATTGAACATTTTGAGGCCCACCGTCAATTGCACAAGCGCGACAAGGCCGTGTGGTATGCTCCCGGAAAGGCCGCAAACGCCGGTGGTGTAGCTGTCAGTGGATTGGAAATGGCTCAGAACTCTCAACGACTCACCTGGACCGCCGAGGAAGTCGACTCGAAACTGAAGAGCATCATGCAAGAATGCTTCGAAATCGGCTGCAACACTGCTAAGGAATACTCTTGGCTCAGCGAGGACATCCTCCCATCCCTCGTCATTGGCAGCAACATCGCCGGCTTCATCAAGGTGGCAGAAGCCATGAAAGATCACGGTGACTGGTTCTAAGGGTATCGACTACCGTCCTGTTCTTTCTCGTTGCTCTCTCACTTTTTTAGCCTCTTGGTGGTTTGAAATTTCGGCTCCTCTCAGGTCTATCGGGCATGGAGCTGGTTTTATATCCTGGGCCCAGGCGTTTTGTTCCTCTGTCTCTCTTCCCTGTGTTCTAAGCGCATAACCCCCTCTGTTTTTTGTTTTTTTTATTCACCAGGCATCGGCATTTTCCAGGTCATGTGTTCTGGCGTTTGCTTCTTCTGTACTTCTTCTTCTTCTGCTTCTCGGGACTCTCTTGGTTTGGCCCTTTGACAGGCCCTGGTTCTTCCTGCTGGTTTTATGCGCAGATGCTCGTTTCATACCCTCCGGAGGATGGGTGGATGGGATTTCTGGAAAAACGGATTTGTATGGGATATGTCTCTAGATTTGATGGCGGGGTTAGAATATCCTTTTTCTCATGTTCTGTTTTATAGGTTCGATGAATTATGAAGAATGAAATGAAATCATCTATAAAAAATTACTCAGTGCAAGAAGAAGCAGTGAAGTGAGAAGGGAAGTGAGAAATATAAAAGGAAAGAGCCTCGTCTTCTTTCGGCCTCAAACGGCAGGCACCACCGATTATATGCGTACTTTCCTATATAGGCAGGTGTTTAGTCAGGAGGCTACCGCCGGCAATTGCGTCACTCCCCTATCTATATATAGAAACCGAGATGCGATCGCCATCTACAGCTAGCTGTGAACTAGATTCTACTTCCGCAATCGATATATGGCGGAACTTGCCTTCATCTCTGGGGACTCAAAGCGAAAGAGTACGAAGGTTGGGCGATTAAAAAATCAAGCGACCTGAAGATATGATTACTATTCCCTACTACCTCTACAACTAACTCCGTCATGCCGTCAGCCAGATCTCCTTCGGCGGCTTTGAATTCATGCTTTCCGTCATATGAGCACTGATGACAGCCGCACCAAACTTATGACCAGTCTGAACATTCACCTGCCAAACCGATTTATTCTTAACTTGGCCTTGCATGTTGGCGAAATAGACTTTGTTCCTTTCGATGAAATTCTGACGGTCAATTCGAACCCCGCCGCCCAAGAGCTTCTCTTCATCCCCCTTCTTCATACCGGGGTAGTCCTTCTTCAGGGTCTTGATGTCGTTCTTGTCGATGGACGCCACTGTAGCCGTGGGATGCTTGGGGGTGTATACAATTGTAGGGTCGATCCACTGGCTTAGGAGAAGCTCCATTGCCGGTCTTGCATATTTGATAGTCTCGTCTATGGGCGTGAGGTTGTCCTCGGCTAGGGCGAGAACCCGCCACAGACGAGTACTGTCGTGTTCGGGGCCGATGCTAAAAGTTTCGGTTGAGATTGGGTCAATCTCGGATCCGGATCCTGCGTCCCTGAGACATGTGCCGCTCTGGGGATCGGTGATGTAGAATGTTTCGGAGTTTTCTTCCTTGGGTGTGATTGTTTGCTGGGGGATTGAATTGGTGGTAGCTTCGCCGGATGGATGGTTGATGATAGCTTGGAGGGTTTGGTCTGCTTCCCCAGCACCGACTACTCTGTAGCTGTCATCGTCGGAGGTGTTTGGAACAGTTGCCAAAGATCCATTGACGACTTTTAGGTGCCTGCCTGTGCCACAGTTGACTATAGCGAGGCCGGATGTTCCTTCGAGTCCCTGGAAAGTTTGTGAGTAATGGCCCTGGGAATTATTTAAATAGATGGCTCACCTGGGGGTTGTCCATGATGCTGTTACTTAGATTGATTCTGATGGATGATCAGAAAGCGCCTTGCCATGGGGCTAGCTGCCTTTTATAGGCAGATCAACCGAGGGATACAAGTATATCCCTCTCCCCGGTTAAGCCATTGCAGCTGCAATCATCCAATAAAGTAGTGACGCGTACATGCTTGTTGACCTGCGAATATCCAGCTCGACTGTGGCTTGCGGCCCGTCCCGTTGGTAGACGTCAAATGATGCGGGGTGATAGCTGGATTGGGGTGGTTTGTCTGCATCCAGGTCGCGGTTTTGCCTTTGCGCGGGATTGGGATTCTGATACCGCGATCCAATTAAGTAAACGGCATTCATTGTGTACGCATCATCTCAGCCAGCCATGTCTCTTCAAGGTTGGATGAGGTGGTTACTATGCTTGAACAGCTCTCACGAGAAACATCATTCGTGCAAGTTACTCCCATGCAATACACCATCTTTGCCCCCTCCAAGGCCACAGTCTCGTATCACCGAATCAATCAGCCACTTTTCGTGCTGATAAAGATCGAAACAATCATGGACTGGACATGGTGATTAGATGGAGTAGGTAGCTGTGCAACTCTATCATCTTCCCCACACCATTGTACTCCATACACCTGTCAAATCTTTTTCTTCAGCTTCAGGGTTCGTGGGGGACATGTATGCAAGCTTGCAGAGACCTTGTGGCTGGCTGTAGATCAGAAATCGAAAGAGCATATGCAGCATGATGTCACAGCAGGGATACGCTACCCCCATTCTACCAAGTTGATGAATTCAGCTGGTTTCTCTTTTCGGTCTTGGGAAGCAATAATGTAGAATATTCATCATCACACCAGCTGTGGCTCTTGGAAGAATATTTTCCAAGCCTCCAAGGTGGAGGAGAACCGTAAAATATACCATCCGCATCGTGAGTTTCCACCCTTTGCTTCTCCACCACGATGGTTCGTAGTGTATTCCTGCCCCTGATGGAAATCTGCCTGTAGAGACTCACGTGATGCCTCTGGCTGTAGCATGAATGATGCTACTCTGGGAAGATAAAGGGAAAACCACCTCAAAGGAGGTGGGGAAATGTGGGAGACTGTATAATGCCTGGAGAATCACTCCTCGATTGTGGCAGAATATTGGCCATTTCATCACAAGAAGTTTAAGCCACCCCATCTATGCAGATTGTACCTCAAGCAGTATCTAAAACAGACAGTATATCAAAGTGAACCCGATAAAAAAAGTAAGATGATAGCATAGCTATTTCCCGAAACCGCTAGAAATGGACATTATCCCATTATATCTTCTTGGATTCGCCAGATACCCCCCGAACGAAACCAGTATGATAAATACAAAATTAGATATTAATATACATATTAAACCTCGTTCTCATATTCTCTCAAAATGTAAACTCCACGTCTCTGCTTCGCACGATAGAAGGCCTAAGATTTTTTCCTAGCAGGGGCTTCCTCCGTCGGCTCGGGTGCTGGCCGTTTAGAGCCAGCTTGCTGTTGAAGGGGCTGTTGTTGAATGGGTTGTTGTTTCAAGCGCTGGGCCACAATTTTCTGTACTTTCCTCCACTCTATCCCCCACCTTTCAAGTACATCCTCAAAGTAATCTTCCACGGTATGTTCTGAGATACTAACGACAGTTCCATTAAAATCAGAGTAAATAACAACCCCATAGAATTCGGCTAATTCTTTTATTCTGGTAATGGCCGTGTGCTGTTCTCGTTTTCCTGTGTCACTTTTAGTACATAAAGGAGTCAACATCAAGATAACTGTCGAGAGAAATAGTGAGATATACTGTCACCTTCAGGAACACTGGGGTCAAATTCCCCCTTTGCAGCCTGGCATAGGAGATAGAGCTCCTTTATATGTTTAGGGACATTGGGTGGTAAAACCCAAAAATATTGAGCTGGGTCAAATGTTGCCCGCTGGACGACTCTGATGGGATTGATAGGTTGATATAGTCGTTTAATCTTGCCATTTAACCGAACTGCCTCCATGTTTAATCGTTGACATTTTAAATTGTTCAGTTCAGGTTCCATTGTATCGAGTCGCTTATGAATATTTTCAAATTGCTTTTCCACATCCTTAAACCGTCCATTGGTTTCTTGTCGGAAATCTGCAAGAGAAGAGATAAAAGTTTGTTCTAGTTTTTCCTTTTGAAGTTCGAATGTATGACCCACGACGGTAAGACTGCGGTCGACGTATTCGTTTCGATTATCTGGAGGCGGGGGCGTGCGTCTGACCTCCCGGGCGAGGTTTTTCATTACCGTGTTGGAATATGGAAATTCCATATCTTGGGGAGGGCCGTTGGATGGGCTGAATTGGGTTTGATGATTGTTTACTGTCGCGTTGTTCGCGGTAGGTGCCACAAACATCATGTGATTTCCACGTGAGTCTCCCTGCAGCATCCATGGACAGATTTACGTACAATAAGTGAACAAGTATGAGAGAGATGCTGGGGGTATCTAGCTCTGTCTCATTATTCAAAGTAGAGGAGGATGGCCAATGTCAGTGAGTCCACAGGCTTTTTAGCGTAACAACATACTTCAGCTTTGAAAGAGGGAGTTGCTATAAAAGGCTTCATCCTGGGATTTGAAGAAGTACAGAGTACTTGGTTCTTGCTTAAAATGAGTTTTTATTCCGATGCGCAGCTCATAGATGCCGTTCAACTTCCATTCTCTCTCGGTAAAGGGTATTAGTGCTTAGTTGTCGGGTCTGGGAGGTATAAGCATATCTACCAGCGACGAATAACGTAAATGCGCCCAAGTTCAACGTGGGAAATCCTCGGCCAGGATACGCCTGGATAAACAGTCACTCCGATAATATGATTACTGATATCTTAAGGTGCACGATTATACATATTATCTTATCATGAGCGCATTACCCCGCTAGAGTTTGATCGTAAGACAGCAGGAAGTAGGATTGTCCTGAGGAAGATGTTGGAAGACGGTGGCACAGGGTGTAACACCTGTACACCGTTGGGCCGTTTCACCGTGGTGATGTGTATGGGTGAGGCCAGGGGAGAGGAGAGTCCGCCATGGGTATATAATGATATGTAATTAAACGGCCAACCCACCTTCACGGAGCAGCGAGAAGAGGCATCATATCAGTCGACAAGGGGACTGCCCAACTGTTAGCCGGGCGTCCACCAGGCGAAGAGGCTGTTGTATGACGAAGGATCGTTTCACAGCGGGCCAGCAAGATGCGTGTAACGAAGATTTTTTTGTTCTTTTCTTTCTTTTTTCTGCTGTGTTGGCGCCAGACAGAGGAAAGGGCGCGTACGTAAGCAAGGCACAGCCACGCGATTGGCGGTTAAAAAGGGGCAGAAGTAAGCCGAATACGAGGAGAGAGAGAGAGATAGAGAGAGAGAAGAGTAAATACGGCCTGCGCAGAGTAGAAGAGAAGAATACCTGCAGAAGAGAATCGAAGAAGAGGCAAAGATCTCTGGAGTTGAGATGAAAACTCTGCAGTCTAGAATGGTGGGAAAAAGTCCAGACTCGGGGATTTTATCAGGGATAAACTAGAAGTGGACTCTTTATGCAGGTGTTTTTTGCCTCGTTTCATCCACCAAAGGCTTCTTTTCTGCTTTGTTGGCAGTCAGGCTGGCCCGTAAGATCTGAATGTGTAATTATCTCTTGGATACGATAACACCTGAAGTCGTCTTCTGTGTGGCCAGACAGAGAAAAAGAAATGAAAGCGAATGAGGAACAAACGGTGAGAAGCTGAGAAATGTGGATCTTTTTAGTTTAGTCCCGGCTGTTCCTGGCGAGCCTCATGCCTAATAATAACCACCGCCCCTTTCTCTCCCTCTCTCTCTTCTTTTTTTCTTCCTCTCTTCTTCTTCATCCTCATCACATTCTCTCATCACACTCTCCTTCATCCTCTGTTCCACAGACACATCACTCTCTTTGTGCTGGAACCTCATCGTCAATCCTTCTCTCACACACATTCCTTATCGTCGCACCGCTTGCTTGACCTCGCCTGTGGCTCATTTGTCCTCAAGCGCGCACCGAATCGCCTGGCTCGATTCACTTCTTTCTTTGAACATATACCCTCGGGTTATTACAATCTTTGTCAAGACAATCAATACATACCAATTCTTTCTTTCTTTCTTACTTTCTTTTTTGGAGCTCCCTTCACAGAGCTAGCCTCCGAAGTGGTCGTCTCCTGCAACACAAAAAAGGATTTCTCCGAACAAATAGATCTCCAAAAATGGCTCCAAGCATCCTCAAGACTCTGACCGCTGCTGCCGGTTTTTATGCCTCGCTTGCCCTCGCCGCTCCTCTCCACAAGCGCGCCATCGTCTGGGAAACTGAGACTGAGGTCGTCGTCAAGACCGTCACCGTCACCACCACCTGCTCAGGCACTCCCGGCCCAGATGCCACCATTCATCCGCCTACGCCAACCCATCAGGCGCCTAAAGTGACCCCCACTTTCAACCCTAGCCGACCATATGTGTCCAGCTCTTCTATTTCTTCTTCTTCTTCTTCTTCGTCTTCTTCCTCTTCTTCTTCGATTCCTCCCCCTCCTCCACCCCCACCAACCTCGTCCGCTGTTCCACCACCACCTCCACCACCTCCCGCGCCAACTCCCAAGCCCAACCCTCCGCCGCAGTACAATGCTCCTCCCAAGCCAACTCCTACCAGCACTTCCAAGCCACCACCACCTCCACCACCACCAAAGCCAACCGTCGCTCCTCCACCTGTAGTCTCCGTTCCACCACCACCACCGCCACCTCCACCAGCCCCCACCGTCGCGCCAAAGCCCCCAAAGCCATCCCCTGAGCCATCCACTGAGCCAAACCCACCATCGTACGGTGGAGGCGGCGGAGAATGTTCTCCAGGTAACCCATGTGGAGGCGAAATCACTTTCTACGACGGAGGTCTCGGCGCTTGTGGTACACAAGTCTCCACCGAGTCTGAGGACGCCATTGCCCTTCCACATGGTTTCATGGGCACCGAGAGCAACAACAACCAATACTGTGGAAAGACGGTCACCATCAAGCTCGGGAAAGTCACCGCAACGGCCACAATCAAGGATAAGTGCATGGGATGTGTAAGTCAATCTCCATGAGAATGTACCTCCCGAAGAAGCGCACCTCACTGACGGTATCCAAATCTAGACCGGACATGCAATCGATATGACTCGCCACCTTTTCTATCAATTGTAAGTTGCCCTGCTTGCCATTGCTTCAATGTAGCAAATCACTAACCCTTCATTTAGTGGTGACGAAAGCGACGGCCGTCTCGACGGCGCTGTATGGTATATCAACGAATAAGCGTATTGAAATGCCACGGTAGCGTGCATTTCAGCATCTCTGCTTCTTCATCACATGGGTTCCACAGCCTTTATTAGGCAAGGGAACAACGGGAACGATCGGCAAGTATGGAGGGTGTTTTATTTGGGGGGGTTTCAATTTTGATATTATATTCGGAAAATCTTCTTCTTCAATTGGGTGAATACTTTTTTTGCTTTCTTTCAACTTCCCTTCCCCTTCACGACCTTCGTTTTCTTACATATACTTTATTTTTCACTTCATGTACCTTATCTTACCCCTTTCTGCCTCTACTCTTCGGTCTCGTATAACTTTTAGGGTATATGAGGATTGGGAGACTAGCTTGGCACTTTTTTGAAAACTTGATTTATTTTCCGACCTTCACTTCAAAGCAATAGTCATTCTTTTCATGCAATGATCTGTTCTGCTCTCGCCATTGTAATGCCCTACTTCATGACGTCAAGCTTTTTCTTGGTAAGCTGGGCGAACGGCGGCTAACCAGAGGTCGATGCGGCCAAGAACTTAAGCGTCAATCTTGCTCCGCACCACCCAATATCAGAATTCAAGTCTATAGTGCACGGCACGTGCCACCAGGACAGACGGACAGATAGTAAGGAATAGTGAATCCAAAGGGCCGACGAAAGAAGCACCCAAAATTACAGCGATCCAGTCCAGCTTTCGCGTTCCTGGATATCATCAGAAGACCGCTCGCCTGGTCGATAAACATCTTTGTCTCACGAATAGCCTCCATTCATTGCTCATTCATGCAGCTGAATCCGGTCCATTTATTTCCTCTGCTCCCCCGCAACCAACCCTGCGGCCCTCTGCATGTAAAAATCAGCGGGGAGGGCTAATGGGATCTCGGCTTTTCAGTCCATCTGCCGGATGGAATGGGTCTAAAAGAGCCTTTCTTTTCCCAAGCCTGGCCCGCGCCAGTTCAAACTAACAACCATATCTATACAGAAGTCGGCTCTACTTTTATCGAGGCTTTGTAGCATCTCTTAACGCTGCCACTCGCAAGCCTAGTCAAGCAGCTACCTTATGAAACAATCCCTTGTCCTTGCGCGCCACATCGTCGACCGCAGTCGTTGAGGAACTTGAAGGATTACTAGGAGAAGCGCCTGGCTCGTTAAAGGCGTTTGTTATAAACTCTTCCATTGTCATCACCCCCTTGTCCACGAGTGCCTTCTCGTCCTCTCTCTTGTCCAAGGCCTCATCGTATTCATCTAGCTCACGCACTTTCCGCGCCGCAAATGCCTCAAGCTTGTCTTCGTTTTTGAATTCCTCTTCACGCATTTGCCACTCGTTGGCCAGGTGCTGGCGCAGCTGCGTAAAGGGGAAGCTGCGGTGGTCATTGAAGCCGAATAGGATGAGCATGTGCAGCCACATGGCGCCGGATGCTTGAGACCATTTCATAAGGCGAGAGAGCTCCCTTCCTTCATGCTCTGGCATCTTTGCCTCTTCTTCCTCTACAATGCGTATGAATATTTTTAGATATTCAAGATACCGAGCGGCAATTCTGGCTGGTTTGCCATCTTTATAATCCCATGCGCTGTTGACAGGTCTGTCTTGAAGAAGCCACCACGGTGCCGAGCCAAGCAGCTGGCTGGGCGAATGTATGACCATTCAAGATCCACTACTCCAACAACGGTGAGACCTTCCTTGCTCCGTACAATCAGATTCGCCAGGCCGAGATCATCACAAATAAGCTTAAACCTGCACTGGCCATACTGTGCATGTACCAGTTGGCATACCAGGGCCTTTAAGGTCTTGAATGCTACGTACTTGTTTTTGGCATCGTATCGGCCAACAATTGAGTTCGGCTGCTGAACAAGCTGCTTCCAATCCTGTTCAAGGACGTATTGAAAATACTCTCCTGTAGACGTGAACCCCTGGCAACGGTCGCCTACAAATCAGTTGTTTAGTGAATGTTGTCAGAACACAGAAATAAAGGGTAAACTGAACATATAATAGCGTACCGAAGGTGTTGACGCCTCCATTGTGCAAGATGCAATGCGCTTTGAATGTCAGCGGGCGCTGCTGCGTAGCCCCTTTGGCTTCACCCTCTGGCCATGGCAGACTGCCAATCTGGTGAAAGTCGAGACCGAAAAGCTGAAGTAGATAATTCGCTAACTGCCTGTAAATAAGTTCGATATCACTATCGCTGATATCCTCCCTCATGAGCCTAGTGGGGTGTTCAGCCCTGGGATCCTTAAGAATATCACACAGGCTCACACCGTCAATGAAGTCCATCATGATAACTGGACCTAGCCTAAGCGAATTGCTAGCCGCGAGACCCCATGCATGAACTATCGGAACAGGAATAGTTGTCCTGCTGCGAATAAGTTTCAGGGCGGATACTTCCATGGCGACCTTCTCGTCGGCATATTCATCACTAACCATTCCTACACGGGGAAAACGAACCATCCAGGCGTTGTCACTGAAAACCATCTTCATGCCCGCATTAAATGCCCCATGGTGAAAGGTACCGTAGAGCTTACAGGGAAGATTATCGGGGTGAAAAGTTGACACCCACTGACAGAGCCGACCTGTCCTATGAGTTTCATTCACCTTGTCAACCCACAGCTGGCCCTGTACTTCGTAGACAATGTCGATGAGCGCGTTGGTGTCCATGACATCTGGGAAATGGTCGACACGAAGGGCTCGCTTTAAGTCGATATACCTATCGTAGGCCACGGAGTAGTTGGAAGGCGCAGGAAGCGGGGAGAATGTTGCAGCCTCTTTGGACAGCCGTTTGGCTTGACAAGAGTGCATGAGTTGCGAACAAGCTAGACCCAAGCCTGGAAGCACGGTTATGGCTGTGGCTTTATCACGTGGTTCTGTACTTCGCCAGAAAGAGCTCAGCGGATCGAATCTTCTGTACTTACACTGGCACCAAATTTTTGGTCATCATGATAAGATAGAAGTCTTGTGCTGCCTAGACCTTGGGTGATGATTGGCCGGCTTTCTTCATAATGGAGTGAGAATAGAACTAGGCGCTGAGTAGACGGTAAAGAGATATCCGGAGTCTTTGTGGGGGATATTGATCTCAGCTCACCGCCCATTTTCATCATCTTGTATGCGAAAAAAGAAGGGCGAGGAAATTGGAAAAGCTCTGGGTACCAGTGACAATGACGATTCGACTATTCCAAGGCCCATCAAGTTATTTGGTACGAGGACTTTTGATTTGGTTGATCGCCTTGCAGGCTATACCAACTACTCCCGGCCAACATATCAACTTCTCTACCAGAGAGAATTCTTGCAATTCGAATAATGGGACTGGGATAAGACGCAGTCCTTATTGTAGTGCACATCACGCCTGAGCAGACTGCTGGGTATGGAAAGGTCGCGGTTTGTGGTCAATATAGATATCACGTGAGATGGATAGCCTTAACTCCTTCCCAACAGGGATATACCGCCTTGTTTGCCTGGATACAAACAATCCAAATGCACCTTCGACCTGTGAACAAGAATATATGCTTGAATATGCTGGCTTCGAACAGGTGATAAAACCAGCCCATCTCCTTTTGAGAAGAAGAAGGTATGTTTCTTCGTTTCCACCGATTACGCCGGGCATCGCCTAACGTCAAGAAATGAGGTGGATTCTGTCTCTTGAACAGGGTTTCTAAGGTCTTCATCTCTATGTGGGGTTCAGTGAAACAACCGAAGCTTCTGATTAATGATGCATCAGATCCATTAGGCTCTAGAAAATCGAACGAAGACTAGGGATCCAGGGGATAACACCCGCGTGGCCATCGAGGCGAACAGGCTTGTTGGCAGTAGGTTGGAAGGATTCACGATTGCCGACTTATGTTACATGGCACTGCAAGGTGGGTGGATATAACTGGAGAGATGTCAGAGGGAGCGGCTAAGCAAAACGTGACAGATAAATTAACATCCGTTGGGGGTTGTTGCTGCGGTTCAATCCCAAGAATCCTCCTATGAGACCTCGGTGATGCAAATATAGAGCAACGATGGATTTAGAACAGTGTCTTTTGACACATCTTCTAAACTTCACTCCAGCAAATGCTGATGTTTACTTGAAGAAAAGCTGGTGGTGGTCGCTTGTGACCCACCTGTCGTGTTATGTTATCTTATCGCAAACCCAATCTCAACCTCAACCTCACGACGACGACGATGAATATCAACATCACCGCTGGCTGTCTTTCTCTTTGCCCACAAGATATTCTCTAATATCTTTTACATACTCAGCCTCATGGTTAAGTCCAAAGAAACAAGACTCAGTGTTCCGTTGCTGTCCGTTATAGATCTGGGAAGCACTAACTGAATTATGCCCATGCCAAACGGACATTTAGAGCATTATCTGTTTCAAGAGGCTGGCGATGCAATCCAAAGCAGATGTTCATACATACCTCAAATATCCACTTTATTGGCGTCATTTAGTTTGTCATGCTGCATCGATACGGCATGAGGCTTGAACTAGCACCTTTCTCCATGGGCTAATCGTAAATCGTGGGCCAAGTCAACACTGATCTGATGTGACAGCTCCCCATTCTCAGAGCTTCGAGTGGCGGGCTGTTTCAATATGCCCAGCTATATCCGGAACTTTACCTCTTTTCTTTTTTATCTCGCACGCGGTATCCATAGCTGTGGTGGATACTCGGTCGAACCCGTCGTCTCATGCATATAGCCTTGGATTGTATGTTCGTGCCTATGACACATTTGCATTTGACATCGCGAGTCGGCTATAAGTTTTTTATTCCTTTTTATAGCGCCCAGATATTATTATCCATCAGGTTTCATTTTGTTTTAATTCCTTGCTTCCCACGTTTCTCTTCGTTCTCTTCTTCCTTTCTTTACGATCAGCTTTGTTCTTTCGTTCTAGACATGGCCCTGCTTCGGATTGACTGTGTGGCTATTCTGTTAGATGAAGTCTGCACTTGAGTTCGTGAGAATTGGCTGTTTTCACTGGGCTCATCTACTTCCATTTTACCCTACCTCCAAGCGGCTTGCAGCTCTGCGGGCAAAACCATTTCTTCTAGGCCTTATACCGAACCCCTTGAATGAACGTAACGATGGAAGACCAAAGAACCGCCGTTTTCACGGTGAGCCTTGTGTTCATCATTCTATCGACGGTTGTCGTGGCTCTTCGTTGTGTCTCACGAGCTCTTGTTGTTCGCGTGTTTGGATTGCATGATTATATCATGGTTTATGCTTGGGTAAGAACTCATGTGCATATATTTATCTAATAGGGTTAGCTAACAGGAGTAGTTGATTGCCACGCTATTCTCTGTTTCTATATGCTACAGCTCCCAAATCGGCCTCGGTTTACACGAATGGGATGTATCGCCAAGCGAGCGCCCAACACTTGAAAAGATGACATACCTAGCCTCGGTTCTCTATGTACGTTTGCGACTATCAAGGATATGTGGACGAGACTACTTACAATTTTTGATATTAAAAATAGAATCCAGCCCTGATGGCAACCAAAACATCGATCCTAGTGTTTTACCTAAGTTTGATGGAACGCCATCGTGTCTTTCGCTGGGCTACCTATGCGACCCTTGTCGTGGTGAATGTTGTTGGTTTAGCAATCACCCTCCTAAATATTTTTAGATGCAGCCCGGTCAATGCAGCATACATATATCCCACACCTACCGACGCCGTTTGTGTCGACAGAGTCAAAATATATTTGTCATCCGTCCCGGTAAACGTTATCACCGATATTGCCATCCTCTTGCTACCAATACCCATTATTACACGGATGAATTTACCACTGAAACAGAAAGTGATTCTGGTAATTACTTTTTCTGTCGGTTTGTTTGTTACTGTGATTGAAGTTATCCGCATCGCCCATTTGCAAAGTGCCTCTGTTGGCCAATATCAAAGACTCAGCGGTGGGACCGAAACTGATGGGGAAGAATATGCCGTACAAGAGGACTTTTCATGTAAGAGCTAGTTTTCTTTCTGGTGTGTACAGGGCTCTAACTTTCTTTAACCTGAAGGGTATTCTGCGTGGTCCTTAGTTTGGTCTGTTGTTGGGGTCAACGCGGGAATTGTATGCGCCAGTGTACCCACGTTAAAACCGCTCGTTACTCGTGTGCTTCCGAAATTGCTTCGCAATAATGCGGAAAATGTCAGTCAAACCGACACTATAACATGCTCCATCCATTATCCAGCAAAATCGCAGTCCGAGCAAAGTTCCAATAGGGATTCAGATACCCTGCGCTCTTTATCGATGGGGCCTAGAAACGATAACCGGATGGAATGCGCGAATTCCTTGGCCACGAATGGAGGAAGCCAAATGTGCTGCCCGGAAGCGTTGGGGGCGGAAAGCACAGCTGCACCGCAGAACAATACGCGAACGCCGTATTTCGACTTCGTTAAGTTTAAGAACCAGAAAAGTATGATCGATATGGATTACAAAGAGTCCCTCCCTATGTGGATTATTATAACAGTATTGGTATTTTTCAAGAGCTTTACCTTTACTTTGATAAAAATCCTCAACACTGCGATTCTCGGTGCTATGAACTTCGGAAGCGCTGCAATTGTCGGTGCACGGGCGTCGCATTCTGGTGGTTACCTAGTGGGTTCCTGTCTCGCAATGCTATTGCTGAAGAAATATGGCTTCAAGGCGACTCTCACGGTAGGCCTTTGTACCTACGCATGCGGAGTGATTTTATTCTGGACTTCTGTGGCGGTCGGATCTCTCGCGGCCTTCATTGTAATAAACATCTTCGTGGGGACCGGCTTGGCCGTATTGGAAGCCGGCACAAACACCTTCATTGCTCTGTGCGGGCCTTCTAAATTCTCGGAAATGAGGTTAAACATGTCTCTGGCAATTGAGGCTGTTGGAACTTGTTTGTCACCATTTTTGGCACAGAGATTACTACTTGATTTCGACTCCAATGGCGCTGTATTGGTGCGTGCGCAGTGGTGTTATTTTGGAATATCGTTTTTCCAAGTCCTATTGGCAGTCATGGTCTATTATTTACCGATACCCGAAGTTTCAGATGCCGAGCTGGTTGAGCTCTCCAGCAGGCGCCGAGCAGCTAACCTGGCCAGATTCGGAAACCTTCGCATCATTTGGATCACGCTGGGCCTGGCTGTTACAACTCAATTCCTATATCTGGGTGGCATGGAAGGGGTCGACATCAATTTCCGAAAATTAGTTTTGGCCGTCAAACCAGAGTATGTATTCACTTGGTTTCATGATACTATTACACCCCAGGTAGTCGCAGGCTAATAACTGTCTTCTTCTTAGTGCCGATGATTTTGGAATGCAAACCCTCGGATACGGTCTTTTCGCAATCGGGAGGTTCTTGACCGTGGGTGCACAACTCTTCGCAAAACCACGAAGCATTCTGCTTTTCCTCTATGCATGGATTGCCATATTTGCAATCCTATCCATGAACATCCAAGGGGCAGGCGGAGTCGCTGTTGCCGTCATGATATATCTCTTTGGCGGTGGCATCTTCGGCCTAACCTTCGCCATTTCCCTCCGAGGGATGGGCGAATTCTCCAAGACGGCCGGCGCATTGCTCACCTCAGCTGCATCGGGCGGCACCCTCATCCCTGTCATCCAACATTTCATCGCCAGGAGACAGGGCATCCAATTCTCCTTTATCATCCAAGTCGTCCTCTTCATCTTCTGTATCGTCTTCCCGATACACCTCAACGCTTCTCCAGCAGTGAAACGTCAGGTGGACCCAGAGCAGAAAACCAGACAGTCTCGTACCAGCAGCCTGCACGATATCAGCTGTACGAGCCGAATCCATAAAATATTAGGGCACAAGCCCGAATGTTTCCCCGCGCCGGACAATGAAGACTCGATATTCCCATCTCCAGAAACCATCAGGCAGTGTTTTCGGCAGGCTCGACAGGGCTCCCTGTCAGCTTGGCCATCGCGAATGCGCTCGCCGCAAATCAAAGCGACTGAGTTTTGGCGGCTAGGCACTTTTCGTCGTCAACATGACGATGTACGCCCGTAAATAAATCCCCACTCGTGTCTTTTATGCTATCGCTGTGTGGACGTGGATTCTGGTAATCCCGTCACATCATCTAATACCTTAGCCTCTAATGTTGTTATTTACCTCCTCCTGCTCTTTTTCCTTTACATTATTTTCTGTTCCGCCGTCTTGATACCCCATGCTGCGAACATAGTTTCATCACTTATTTTTCACGTGCAATGTATATATGTATTTACTACCAAGATAGGACGGACATACTAAGCTTAGCTATTTGAAAATTTTATTGCTACCTAAGATTTAACATAATCATGTCCATAACACCGTAAACGTGCATTAAGTAGGGGTTGGAGATCGAGCAAGATGAAAGGGGTGGGAAGGGGATGGAAAGAAAAGAAAAAACAACATGTCCAAGTACCATCAAAAAGAAACATAATAAAAATGCCATCTCGCTCATAAACATTGTAAAAAGGGGGTTGCAAGGTCATACGGGCAGCAGACCACGACCGATGATGCATAACTAACCAACACCATCATGCCGCGGCAGCCAGTCCGATGCCAGTAGGGAATATTTACTTTTTTTTAGTGCATTCGGTGGCCTAACCGCTGCACATCACGCAGGCGTCTTTATTTTCAATGCTGCCTATAATCGCAAAGAGAAGTCAATTAGCATGGCTGATATGCTGTAGTGTAGAGTTAGAAGCGGAACTTACATGCGAGAACTTTCTGTGAATAGATATCTTCTTCAGACTGCCCCTCAGCCTTTGTCTCATCGGAGTTGGAGCCTTCATTTTCCGAAGGCTTTTCGGTAGTTTCATTTTCATCTGCGGTTGGCTTTACAGTGGGTTGCTGAACAACATCGTCATCTGCCGGGCGGCTTGAGACTGGTTTGATGATACCGTTTTGAGCACCGGTTTGTCCGCCCTGCTGCTTGGAGTCGTACATAGGTCGGGGAACGGCAGAGTAGGCACTTGAATATGAGCCAGACACACCAGGGCGTTTCTTCATGCTTGTGTTGGCACGTGCGATGTTTGTGTCAACTACCTTGAGTTGCTCTTGGTCGACGGTGAATTGGATAGGTGCAGACGCAGCCATGGTACGGAGATAGTACATGCCGGTCTTGAGACCGAGTTTCCATCCCGCAAAATGCATACTGGTGATCTTGCCCATAGTTGGCTCTTTCAAGTGAATGTTGAGCGATTGAGATTGATCGATGAAAGCGCCACGGTCGGCGGCCATCTGGACGATGGTTCGCTGTGAGATTTCCCACACAGTCTTGTATAGAGCTTTGATATCAGCTGGGATGTTTGGAACGTTCTGGATGGAACCTCCTTCAGCGATGATTCGATTCTTCATGTTATCGGACCATAGGCCGAGATCAACGAGATCTTTCAACAGCCAGGGGTTCACAACCTGGAATTCACCAGCGAGGACACGTCGGGAGTAAATGTTCGAAGTGTATGGTTCGAAGCATTCGTTGAAACCGAGAATCTGGCTTGTACTGGCAGTCGGCATGGGGGCAACAAGCAAACTATTACGGACTCCGTATTTTGCGATGTCCTTCTTTAGGGAATCCCAGTCCCAGAGGTCGGTGGGGGTAACATTCCACATATCGTATTGCAATATACCCTGAGAAACGGGAGAGCCCTCGTAAGTAGTATAGGGGCCCAGAGACTTTGCCAGCTCGCACGAGGCAGTGAGAGCACCATGGTAAATGGTCTCAAAGATCTGAATGTTTAGGTGCTTGGCCTCAGGAGAGTCGAAGGGTAATCGGAGGGCAAGGAAGGCGTCAGCAAGACCTTGGACACCAACTGCAACAGGTCGGTGTCTGAAGTTGCTTCGTCGAGCCTCCTCGACGGGATAATGGTTTCCTTCAATGATTTTGTTCAAGTTCTTAACCACAACACGAGTAACTTCGTGGAGCTTGCCGAAATCGTATTCACCACGGACTGGATCCACGTATGTGGGCAAAGCGATGGAAGCTAAATTGCAAACTGCAACCTCGTCCGGAGCGGTATATTCGACGATTTCAGTGCAAAGATTTGAGCTTCGAATAGTTCCCAAGTTCTTCTGATTACTCTTTCGGTTGCAGGCATCTTTATACAACATGAAAGGATTACCAGTTTCGGTCTGGGCTTCGAGAATGGCGTACCACAGCTTCTGTGCCTTGATTGATCGCCGGCCTCGGCCTTCTTTCTCGTATCTGCATCACAGTAAGTATTTGGTTCCTGGTGATCTAAAATCAAGATGTAAAAGCTTACTTTTCGTAGAGAGTCTCGAACTCATCTCCATATACATCGGCAAGGCCAGGTGCTTCGTTGGGACAGAAGAGTGTCCATTCACCATTTTGCTCTACTCTCTTCATGAACAAGTCTGGTGTCCAAAGAGCCAGGAATAGGTCGCGAGCTCTAACTTCTTCCTTTCCGTGATTCTTTCGGAGATCAAGGAATTCAAAAATATCCGCGTGCCAGGGTTCCAAGTAAATGGCAAAAGCACCAGGTCGCTTGTTGCCACCTTGATCGACATATCTCGCAGTATTGTTAAAGACTCGCAACATGGGGGTAATGCCATTTGAAGAGCCGTTAGTTCCGGCAATGTAAGATCCGGTAGCTCGGATACGATGAACATTCAGACCGATTCCGCCAGCTGTTTTTGAGATTAATGCACAAGTCTTAAGGGTGTCGTAGATACCCTCAATGCTGTCTTCCTTCATATCGATTAGGAAACACGAAGCCATCTGAGGCTGGGGCGTTCCCGCGTTGAAAAGGGTTGGCGAAGCATGTGTGAAATATTTCTGGGACATGAGATTGTAGGTCTCCAAGACCTTATCCAAATCTTCACCGTGGATACCAACGGCAACTCGCATGAGCATATGCTGAGGGCGTTCGGCGACTTTTCCGTTAATTCGTAGCAGATATGACCGCTCGAGGGTTTTAAAGCCAAAGTACTGATAGTTGAAGTCCCGATCATACAGGATAGCCGAGTTGAGCTCGTCGGCATGCTTCATTATTATCTCATAGGTTCCCTTTGATATCATGGGAGCGGGGCGGTCATTCTTGGGATTTCGGTAGTGATAGAGATCCTCTATCACAGATGAGAACTGTTTCTTCGTTTGTTTGTGGAGGTTTGATACAGCAATCCGGGCAGCGAGGATGGCATAGTCAGGGTGTGTGACGGTCATGTAAGCGGCAGTTTCAGCAGCCTAAAAGACAGCAAGCAGTGTTAGTAGTCACAGGGATAGTTTTTAGCAATTGTCGATAAGACATACCAAGTTATCCAGCTCCACTGTGGTGACACCCTGGTACACACCAGAGATCACTTTCTGGGTAATAGCGGCAGCATCAACATGCTCAGGGTCGAGGCCATAACATAACCTCGACACTCGTGCGGTGATCTTGTCGAACTGCACACGCTCCTTCCGTCCATCTTAAGTAGAGGTTAGCTTGTTACTTAACCCAAGGCCATATTGAAAATGAGCCGGGTGGCTTTTCAGGACAAGACTGGTCACCTACCTCTCTTGTAGACGAACATCTTGACGTGATGATGTGTTCTAGTAAAGCAGCTCAGCTGTATATCGTAAGGTAGGCGTGAATTGAAGTATCTTCCTGATTAATTAAACACAAAAAGCTGAAGTTGTAGTGTAAGGTAGAGTAAGGAGGGCGTTGAGGAGTGGGAGGAAGATGAGAGAACGCGAAGAAAGAAAAAGAGAAGCAAATTTAAAGGCTTTCGACGCGTCGAACCGCAAACGACGCGGCGTTTTTCATCACGAAAATAAAGTGGTACGGTCACGTGGGTGTTGTTTATGCCTGACAAATCAACTTTTTGCCACCAGCTAAAGACGCGAAAAGAAAGGGGCCTGAGGCAGAGATGTGGACAGAGAATTGATTACGAGGAGATGGCTTTTGGAGGACGTAGGGCAGCAAGATATTTAGAATAATGAGATGATGCACCTTGTATTTTGTCTATAGCAATGTCGAGTCCAGCTCGGATATCTGGTCAGAAACGCTCGAAAGGGTTACAAAAGAACATCAAGCCCGCTATATAATCAGGATATTATATTAAGCATGGTCCCTCCCAAATGCCTATCAACACGCAATTTAGATGATTATAACCGCTCTGCATTGAAAGCACACTCGCCTTCTATGGTATCTTGTATATAGCTCTATATTAATAGCGATGCGCGCGTAGAATATACATTGGGCTAGTTCGGAAGGGGAATGCGTCTGTCGGCTTAAAATGCAGCAGCGGCTCCAACCATGGCAACAACAGCAGCAACGAAGAGGGAGTTTGCCTTAGTTGCGTGTCCCAAGTTGTCGGTTTCGGCGGGGGCATCGGGCCCAGTGCCGGAGGGAGACTCGCCATCCTGGCCTTGGCTGTCATCTTCACCAGGTTCGCCGGTTGAAGGTGGGTCGGTACCAGTTGCAGTGGCGGAAGAGGTTCCAGTAGCGGTCTCAGAATCGGTCGCGGTTGCGGTAGCAGTTCCAGTGCTGGATTCGCTAGTGCTGATTGGGATAAGTTCTTTAAGCACGAGTAAAAAAACACACGGTTAGCCAAACATAGCATTTAAAGGGGCGGTATTCCTCCACTATATAGTATCTGGGTATATGTCTATCACATACCAACTTCCTGACCGGCTTCCTTGCAGGCGGCGGAGTAAGCCTTGAGGGCGTCCTTGACCTCATTATCCGAGCACTTGCTGGCAATTGCATTCTGAACCTTCTTGGACTCGGAGCCACAGAGCTTCTTCATATTGGAAGGATCATCGTATGATCTAATAATAAGAGATGTATTAGAACATGTATAGCAGAGAGGAGAGAAAATCCCTCAATATCAATTATAGCCGAAATCAGGAGTTTATGAGACGGGATGCGAGGATAGCCATACGCGACAGATGCGAGCAAGCACGCAGGAGGAACAGCGGCAAGCGCAATATTGAACAGCGCCAAAAAGGCAATGAAAAGGAAAGATTTAGCAGCGAACATGGCGGCGATTCGGTCGGTTGTCAAGAACTGAGATTTAAAGGATTGGATCTAGTTCGAAAGGGAGCGAAAGGTTCCAAAGGAGCGTATTGCAAAGAGAGATAGAGAGTGTGTGAATATATATAAATGAATGACTAGATTCGGTCTGGAGAGTAAACGAGAAGAGAAGAAGAAGATGAAGATGAAGATGAGACGAAAAGAAAGGGTTGAAGCTGTCACAGTCGCTGCCAAGCGCCAGCAACCTCAAACACCGCTAGTCCTGATCAAGGCTAAGCCGCGGACTCCTGCAATATTCCTTGTGTAGCCAGCAATTTGCCCAGCGAGCCTAGATCGATCTGTTACGACCATGAGAAAGGAGAGACATGGCGATGGCCTTCACGATATGTACACACTCATGGCTCCGTTCACTCCGCCTATTCAGCCTTCCATTCATCGTCTTCCCTACTGACAATGATTTCAGATATGCCATCCAGCCGATAATCTACAATCTCCTGCCCATTAACCAAATCATTCTGTAACGCCCGCTGATTACCTTCCTCTTCATTCTTCACAATACCAGCCTTGACATGTCTCTTCGCCAGTCGCTTTCTAGCAACATCAAAGTCAACCTCCACAAACCACAGGTCATCCATCAAACCCGCAGCCTCGTTCCACGGCTCTTTATTTAAGCTAAGATAGTTTCCCTCGAAAAATATCAATCTCGCCGTTACCGGAATCGGAATATCGTCCTCTACCGGGTCCTTGACGGCGTGATCGAAACTTGGGGCGTATAGGGTTACTGTGTTTTGCCCAATGGGTTCTCGTAGCGCGCGTACGAGCTTGATAAATTTGACGGGATCGAATGTGAATGCTGCACCGCGTCGGGCGATGGCATAGGCGGGCTCGGGCATGGCTGCAAGCTGGGCTCGGGACAGGTGATATCCATCCATCGAGACACTTGTAGATATGGGAGGCTTCCCAGGGTACTCCTTGCTGTAGATTGAATTTACTCGCTGTGCCATGATAGCTGCCAGTGTGGTCTTTCCAGAACCTGGTATACCGCTGATGGCAACCATGTAGCGGGCTGAAGGCGGGGTGGTTTGGAGCTTGTCTTGTTATCCGCCGCGAGTCTGTCAGCTTCAAGGTGCTTTTGAACCACAGGCCCTATAGGTGGAAGATGCTACCATACCCCATGCTTTGGCGACGAGTCGCTCGACTTGTTCCTCCATTCTGATTGTAATTTTTAGGGCGGTTTGATAAGCGGAACGCTCAGTAGATTTTGGATGACAGTAGGCGGGGTAAGTAATTTGGAATAGGAAGACGTCTAACTGTGATTTATTTAAAGATGGATAAAAAAATATTTCAAGTTGTCTAAATGCTTTTCCTGGTTGTTTCACTGATAAAGATCAACGTGGAGTAGTTGCGTATATCGTTCTCAGAAACATGCCGGACGAATGTCATCGTGGAGTTTTGGTGGGGTTCCGGCCCAGACATAGTGCACCAGGCGTCTGAGGCGGAATGATATAGATCTCGAATATCAGGGTCAGCGAGATAAAGCTACGGTATGTTGTTGAAAAGGATGAATAGGGGTCGAGCTATTCGGCAGAGGGTAAAAGTTCGGAAGTAGATCTCGATTTTCTCGCTGGTGGCAAGCCAGGAGGTAAGTAAGTGCCTTGATCGACTTGTTTCCTTGCGTGCAACAGGAACACATATGTAGTTATCGACCTTGGGGGAAAGAAGCTGCGAAACTCCAGAGGCATGACATCGAAAGCAAGAATATGAAACTGGATAAAAGAAACCAATACATGAATTGGAGAAATATCAAAACGCCAACAGTCCGTGAATATCAAAGCGTGTCTGAAAAAAAGAAACAGCCATCTGAATCTTTAAAAAGCAACCTGTAAACACCCTTACATGCTATGACCGACCTCATCATATCTGGTAAAAAACAAATTCAACGAAGCAGTATTCCAACAAATTCCCAGCTAAAAAGGATAAACAAACTCGAGTGTCAAGATGCAATGTGTATCAGTTCAGCTACCTGCATCACCCGAACGATTATTATTATTATTCTCATTCAACTCCCGTCTGATAGTCCTAGAGAGCCCCGCAGTCGCCCACCATTCATCAGGGATGTCGTCTCGGCGAACCAGGTGGTCGAGGATGCGGTGCACCTGTTGAAGATCGGAGATTATATTATCTGCGTTGAACGATGCGCTGGCCGATGCCGCTGGAGTATCGTTGTCAGACTGTTGCTGGCTAGGTTGATCACGATCTCTTTCAGCTCTTTCGGCCCTTCGACGAGCCCTTTCACGAGCTCTTTCACGGCGTAGTCGCTCATGGCGTACCATGGTATTTGATGGCATTAACCCAGATCTTAGTCGCGGAGGACTTCCGGGCAACCATTCTTCGCCTCCCTGGTCAGACCCAGTTTCAGTGTCATCGCCGTCTGTTTCTCCTTCGCAATGTGCCGACAAATCAGGGTCTATCCCAAAAATTATATGAGGAGCATGCGCCTCAGTACCGAAGGACGATGCTGGGGTAGTGGTAGATGTGGCTGAATTTGAACGGCGGGAATTGCGAGAAAGTGAATTCGATGCAGTTGCCGTTGCAGATGCGAATGAAGACTCGGCACTTGGTAGATGATCGTCCGGTGGTATGGTAGTCAACAACCTCTCCCAGATATTTTGCGTATCGGTTTCATCATCGAGGCTGACACTCCGATCGCGGTCGCCAAGGCCATCGATAATGGGAGGATGCGGCGATCTCGAGTCTCGAGCACTTGTGACAGACCTATGGCCGACTCTGCGTAACAGGGGCATACTGGCATCCATGGTACCTTCTATGGTAGAGTCTTCATCTATGTTTGGTGGTAGGGCGCCTGCACGTATAGAAAAGCCTGCCTCTGGTGGGTGTGCCGGTGCAAACCCTGGGGTAAGCGAGGCCCGATGACCAGTCCGGAATGGGTGACCGGGAGGTGAGACAGTAGGGATAGTTGAATGGGATACATCCTCAATTGACCACGGTGGCCTTGTCGCCTCCAATCTCATGGCAGATAATTCGGATAGTTGACGGATTGAGTCTCTCATGTTTCTGTTAGTGGCCTCGCGCCTGCTAACATGCGGTGACAGCGGAGCCCAGTGCAAGGCGTCGCGCGTGATGGGACTTCTCGTTCTGCGTGACGGGCGCGTCGGCTCGTGATCCGACTCTCGACCTCCATGGTGCAGGCGATGATGTAAATGGTCGGCAAGGTGCGATAGGTAGGAGTAAGGTGGTAAACCACTGCCGCGTGAGGTAGAGTTTCTCGAGGAGTTTCCTTGAACTCGAGCGCGTCTAATAGCCCCCTGTCGTCGGATTGGTGAGCGACTGACTGCCGTCGGATCTGGTTTTGGATTTTGTTCTGAGCGAGAAGATCGAGGTTCATAAACGAGTCTGTAGATATTCCATGTATTTAGCTTGGGTTATCGATAAATAAACGGCGGGTGGCAAAAGGCACCAGCGCGGCTGGCTACAGAAGTAGCTCGGCGCGACAGAGGAAAAGCAACACCAAAGAACATACGGAATACCCATTATTGCAAAGATGGGAGAAAGAGTCGAGTCAAAGAATTATATTTGGAATCAGCAGTCGCCTCACCTGGGATTGAAAGCGAGATGAAAGCAGGTGTTCAAATACAGGAGAGACGGGCTGCTTGAGTTGTTGACGGACGGTGGTGGTGATGGGTGACGGTGGAGGCTGGTGATCTTTGCAGCGTTAAAGTCCTTTTTAGCCTCCCGTTTTGCCTTTTTGGGCGAGGAGGCGGGAAATACAGCCTCAATACAAAGATAACCGCGTTTAGGTGGGGGGTTTTGGCGGCTTGAACTGTGTCCCGAGTAACAATACGCGTATTTGTGTAATGACTGGCGACCAATCAGGTGACGTAGCGCTCGGTCCTCCGTGGGCACGTGATGTAGCTGCGCGCCGACAATGAGAGGCGTTTATTGGCTGAGAAAATGCATGTCGCGACGCGCGAAGACACTCAAACGGTCGACCTCAGCTCTGTCAAGGACCAATATGATAAGGAGTTGAAACGCAGGCAAGACGCTTGTTTTACCTTTGCTGATAACTGGCCAGTCGCTACGTATCACGAAGCTATCTCAAGTCTCTTACTTGTTACAGTGGCAGAAGTTCAAACAATCTTGAAACCTGTTACTATGGACCGCGTTAATCTATGTCCGAGTTGACTATTTCCTCGACTCGACCGGAGCGGTTGAGCCTCAATGATAACGGGCGACTACCCTATGGTGAGACACTTCCAGCGAGCGATGATCGCATATAAACGTATGCAGTCACGCTCGTCCGTACTTCCTCCCATGGTGAGTGGTAACAAGCTAGATTTTCAACAGTCTGCTCGTCTAGACTTGCAGGGGTCCGCATCATTCAACCATGACCCGGTGGACAACCCGTGAAGCCGTATTGAGCCCCTCCGCTCGAGGAGCCGTTGGGTACCTGTGCACATCTACATGGGTTGAACCGGGGACAGACCCATGAACCCGTTGGACGAACCCATCCACCGCATCTCCATATGATCAACAGGGAATCTGAGTATCTACTGAAGGCTATCTGTAAGATTGCCATGGATGGTAAGCCCGACGAACAGAAGGACGGGGAGCATGCTGGTTGGTCCTTGTGCGGTACTGAAAAGCCATGATCCCAGCATCGTCAAGAGATGGTGGGATGATATATTTCGTGTCACTCAGTCAATGGTGAGTAGGTAAGCCAAGTGTGCTGTATCAATGGCTTGCATGAGACCATGGGGAGAATGTGCTGGTATGTAGTATTGTAAAAAGATGCGGGATTGCAGGTCAAACTTGGAGAGAGCTTTACTTGATGTTGCCTCGATAACAGTGAATTGTGGTTTTGAAGTACAGTATTACCAAGTGGCTCTTCCCTAAAATTTGTTGCAACAGCGTTTTTGAATGTGTGATTGATGACAAAATTGGGCTATTTGCTCTCTATTAAGCGACAGGAGAGCTGCTAAAGAGGGTCCCAGCAATATATTAAGACGGGAGATCCGGCGGCATATACGAGGATGATGGGTTGCAATAAATAGCAGTTGCAAACCAAGTATTTTGTGCAACGGTATTCTGACCAAGGTGGAATGCTTGAATATGATGCAGAAGCTCTATCCTGAGCACTGAGATAGGCAATTGGGACTTTGAGGATAAATTGACAGCAAAGCTTCTATGGATAGCAGCAACTCACTGGTTATCTTCGAGGCATTTAATTTTAAGTGCTTGTTATCGACGGTTGTTAAGCATGCCACCAAGCCAACAGGCTCATCAACCTCCCATGCTAGACTGGAGCTCGACATCTCAACGGATGTTTGCATGGGATTACAGGTTTATACGAGTGTTCGATCACTGATTTCCACAGCCACATGGGAAGCTCGTTGAATGAGGTGATCTTTGGTGAAGGGATTAGCTCTGCATCCTGACCAGGCTGACCTCATGGCTCCCGCCAAGTTGAACGCCGGATCATCCATCTCACCTCCAGGAAACTCTTTCTTCGCCCCCAACAAAGCACCTTGCCATCAACCGGAGAGTAACAAATAATGAGGGGTCACCGGCTGGAATGGTGGGTTATTTGTGGGGGAGTGTTTCTGTCGGTGTACCCCGAAACCCTGCTAAACAAGCGTGGTTTTCAGGGGTTGTTGCAGGACGTTGTATTTCTGCAGTCAGCATGCATATCGACTTTTCCACCTGGAAAGTCCCGGCTCTAGCCAAAGCCGTCATCATAGTATTTCGGCATGGCGATTAAATCTATGAGCCGAACAGGCTGGAGAAGAGGGACATCTCCCATCTCATCATCATCACCAGCTATGCCTCATTCCCATGCTTTGAAAAACCAATAACACAAGTTACACCACACCTATATACCTCTTTACTCCTCCGGTCTTTCTC
Organism: Arthroderma sp. MBC 929; assembly: GCA_030789285.1. Taxonomy (NCBI): domain Eukaryota; kingdom Fungi; phylum Ascomycota; class Eurotiomycetes; order Onygenales; family Arthrodermataceae; genus Arthroderma; species Arthroderma sp. MBC 929. Next base: position 140,103 of record JARJUX010000029.1, on the reverse strand, counting down.
TTCAAACCACACGAAAATGGTACAGCTATGGAAATACCACGAGGTGCCATCAAGCTCCGACGAAGAACTCAATGCCAGCCGAGAAAAGACGATAGGACACCCGCCCTCACGAACCTATATTCGATGGGTAGCTGCTCTCGCTACGTTGATTGTAGCAGCTGCTCTTGGCTGGACAATTTTCACAAAGCCGTGGGATAAGAGCTCGGACTCCAAAGACATGCCCGATTCTGCACAATCATCTTCATCTCAACCCGAGCAGAAAATAGGGATGCACTGCGGAAAGACAAGGAAAGAGGCAATTGAGCTTGGGTGCAAATTCGACTTTATGGGCGCCGCCTGGATACCACCAGCCTGCTTCGACGAGGAATATTCCCGCGAATCAGCCTCGAATGACACAGAGCTAGCGGAGTTTAAAGCGTCTGGTCCGTTTCCGTGGTGGGCGGATAGGAATTTCACCAAGCCTATCTCCATGGAGTCTCTACAGGAGCTTGACGGTCTCATGGCGTATACGTGGGAGGAATTCCATCGTGCGCACTGCTTGTATGATTGGCGGAAATTGGTCAGGGCCGGTAAACGGGTCGCAAAGGGTGAAAAGCCGGTCTATGTTCACGAACAGGTTCTGAATTTCAAACATGCCAATCATTGTAGCATGATTATCGCGGATGCGGCGCACCGAGTTGGCGCAAAGTCGGAGGTTGAGTTCGGGCTTGGAAGATGTGTTCGCTTGGATGATAGAGATTCTGATTGATGTTAGGATCTGATTGTCTGTATAGATGATAAAAATTTATTGTACATTGAATAATTTATTGAGCATCTAGTCGAAATATACGTGCATATCGAGGTCGTGTCAACTCGTAGATTATTTTGGACAGAAAAAGTGGCTTTTAATGAATCAAGGTATCACGGGTAATATCACATCGCCAGGTCTAAGCTCAACCTCGTCATCACTTGATACTTGATGTTCCTTCGCCCATTGCCGGATATCATCAAAATTTTTGCATTTGTGTTGCGTATTGAAGTCGGTGAAAGGTCCTGCGTCCTTCACCCACCACTGACCGAAAACTCCAGTGTCCGCGGTGCACATAATCTGCTGTCGAAGAGTGTCGAGACAGTGACCTGCACATATATGTTAGCTAAGGGGAAATTCTCTTATTAAGTGAAGAGTATGAATCGTAACTCACTGATATGTACTCGGAGGATGTCTTCATCGTTTCCAAATGCATGGTTTCCTAACTTTTTATAGTAGGGATAGTTGTAATAGGTAGCTTGACGGGCCAAGTTCTGATCTAAATTAGCACAAAGGTACGTTGAGCAGTATGTGGTAATGCTATATGGTAGGTACTTACCACGCAATGAAGGTGATGAAGGGCTTCAAAGTTCGCAAAATAGCCGCCTCCCTGAGACTCTTTCCTTTTCACCTGGCCTTGCTGGATTCCATATTTTTCTGCTTCGTCTTCCGGAATAATAATAGCATCGTCTGTCATCAATTTAGGTCAGCCTTTCCTCCCGTACTTTAATCATTCTTTTCTTCTTGCTATTCGCTCAGCGTTTATAGTTTGAAAAGGCGATACATACATTCAACACCGAGGTCATACCACGCAGCATCAACCTCAGGCGATGGGGGTTGGCGGTATATCGTTTCGTTAAAGAATTTTCCATTAAAATCCACGGCACCGTACGATATTTTAACATCCTTTGAAAGGGGTGACATCGCTGTATAAGCAAAGCCGATTTAGCTGGTCAAAATTTCCCCTGTAATGGGAGTATGGACATGCTCCATTGGGCATCATTGAATATACATACGGTAGAGCTGAGTATAGGAACTGCAAATCTTATCCAAATCCCGGCCTTCGAGCTGGGAAAGCAGCAGTATCACGTTGCAGAAAACCGAGAGGCCTAGAGTAAGAAGCACTGCGAAATATAAGACTTTTCGTCGCCGTGTGTTGCTCTGGTCTTTTTGCCTTAAGCCGCTCAGAAGTGTGCTTGACTCTTCATCGTCCATGGAAGACCGCGTCTCGCTAGTACTGGTGCTGTCCATTTTGTTCTTTTGAAGGATATCCATGGTGATGTTCAGACGGAGTGAACTCTCGATCAGGGAAGCTCATCACAGAGAGAATCTAGCGACAACCCCGATAAATCGGTCTCCTCCTTGATATGTTGCTGCTGTTACGTATGGCTTTCTGACATCTCCACTAACGTGGCATATGATATCATGTCATATATCCCGGAGACAGCGGGAAATATCAAACAACTCACTGCCTGGTGGCACTTGGTGCGGGACATGGGCCTGTTGGCTATTCCCGGCTCCCACGCTGACACTCCTAGTAGCTGTGGAGTTGGGGTCGCTTTGCAAGGACAAGGCAGAGAACAACTAGCCATTGGAACAGGGATATATTTTATACAGCGGGGTGTACCTTAAGGACGATATCCCCGAAAGCAACATCGCTGACCTTGATGACATGGGCTCGAAAAGGCTATGCATGAGCAAAGGTCAGCATACATATCTCCTCAGCCAGGTTCAGTTTCTCCGAAGGACGAGGTATGGCATAATAAAATACCCGATGCCGATGTTTATTTCCGTCGGAAAAGCGTTGGTGAAGGCTACAATTGCTTAAAAGGTCGACAGAAGACTACTTCTAATAGAAAAAGGAAATCATTCAAGACTACAACTTGTACTTTCACCAACAGAACATTTCTTACACTTCCTGCCCTGAGACCAAACCTTCCTCCAAGCGAACTTACCAAGATGAAGTACTCATTCACTCTGGCCGCGCTCCTTGCGGCGACCGTCACTTCTGCCTCTCCCATCGGGGTAAATTCACCGTTCTAGAATTGACATGACTAAAGATTGCTGATCGTCATACCAGAAAGCTGAGGCAAATTCCGTGAAAGCTGAGAGAGCCGAGACTGCAGCCTTTTATGGCCTATATTCCGTCCCTCCGGCGGCCGCTGATGACGATGAGACGGATTCCTACGCCGCTAAATCCAAGCGAGGCCATGGAGCATACGGCATCTATCCTGTCCCTCCAGCAGCCGCTGATGAGGACGAGACAGATTCTTACTCCAAGCGAAGCGAAGCAGCCGCTGCCTATGGCCTATACTCTGTTCCTCCTGCCGCCGCCGACGACGACGAGACAGATTCTTACTCCATGAAGTCCAAGAGAGGACATGGTTCATATGGAATATACCCTGTTCCTCCGGCCGCAGCTGACGAGGACGAGATAGATTCCTACTCCAAGCGAAGTGAAGCAGCCGCCGCCTACGGCCTATACTCTGTTCCTCCCGCGGCTGCTGATGACGACGAGGCCGATTCTTATTCCATGAAATCCAAGCGAGGACATGGATCCTATGGAATATACCCTGTTCCTCCCGCGGCCGCCGACGACGACGAGGCCGATTCTTATTCCATGAAGTCCAAGAGAGGACATGGTTCATATGGAATATACCCTGTTCCTCCGGCCGCAGCTGACGAGGACGAGACAGATTCCTACTCCAAGCGAAGTGAAGCAGCCGCCGCCTACGGCCTATACTCTGTTCCTCCCGCGGCTGCTGATGACGACGAGGCCGATTCTTACTCCAAGCGAGCCGAAGCAGCGGCCGCGTACGGTTTATATTCTGTCCCCCCCGCCGCCGCTGATGATGATGAAGCCGACTCTTATTCCAAGTAAAAGTGAGTGTTGGAAGCGAGGTGACACCAAATGCTGAAGGGGGTGTTGTGTAGTTAGTAACCAGTCATTATGATAAGCACGAATCGAATGAGTTTATTCCAGCATCGTTTTATGAAAGAATCAAAACAGCAAAGTAATTGATTTTGTTTGCGACTGTGCCGTGTAGCAGGTGCTGGTATCTTCGGCAGATCTAGAGCAGAAACATTCCATTCTTTTAGTGTCAACGATGTGTGGGAATGCCGACGGGAAGTCCGGATTGCCATAGAGGGAAAGTGTTGAATGTTTAACTTTTATCAGGACCATTAGCTGTACTGCATGGTACATGCATGGTTTGCAGGGATGAGGAGATAGATAGCTATTCTCCACAGCTCGTGCGACGAATCCAGGTAACTTTCACCGCTTCTGCAACACGGCTGATGTCAAATTCCGCTGTGGTAGCCCGTCATTTGAGGTATTTGTATGCGTGCTGGCAGGCTAGAATTGCAGCTCCACGCCATTAGCTTCGGGATCCTGTTGTCATATAGTTTTATGCTGAAAGAGACATACATAGACGTCTGGATATGCCACATGGCGCTAACGTGGGTAAGAATGGCGTTGGCCGCCCAGCCGCTCACTGAGAGAGCGGCATCAATACGACGGGTATCACCGGGAAGATCAGAGCCAAATGCCGTTAAGCTTTTCTCTCCCCGCGCTGAGAGAAATGTGGCCTGGTAAGTCTATTGGAAGATTCGTGATAAAATCCGTCATAATATTCCGTTCGGGTCTTAATAAGGCTGTGAGAAGAGCGGCGATTCCGAGAGTCTTGAGGAAATGCTGGCATGTCCGTCTGGGTTCACCAGGTGGCGCGGATGTTCAGCCCAGAACCGGTTGAAACACGGCAAAAAGGCTGGAAAAAAACTTCCTGCACCAAACCACAGCGCCAAGAACTGTGACAGGTGACAAGTTGTTTGGCCATTTTGCGGGGTTGACGAGGTTAAGTTGGTTGAGTATAGCTTCTGGGATACCTGTATAAAAAGGTGTGGAGTTGTGGCATGAAAGTGGTTTCAGAAGAGTGATCGATGGGGCACTAAAATAGCGATGTCACTCTATAAGATTGTTAAACTTAAACTCAAGTGGAGAGACGAAAGCGTCAACTTACCTTTTATGCCGATCCTACTCAGACCTTTGCCTTATTACGGATATACCAGTATAACTATTGCTTTGGGTAAGTTTGGGTAATTGACGAAACGAAGAAAGGCCTTGCATAGTGAGGTTCATATATTCGCCCAAAGGAGAAGGTGTTTTCAAACGTAGGTTGTCGAGCAATTCTGCAATCTGCAGCCACCCCACGGGAAAAGATCGTCATAATCTTTAAGCATGTTGGGCCATCACCATACCATAACATGCCCATGTTGGGTGGAATACCTAGCCTAAAGAAGTTATCAAGGATTATTCAATTCTGGCCCGGTATCTCCTTGGCTCCACCAGTTTTTAAAACCGAATATCGGTATATAACTGGGTGTGGCAGGAGGTGCTCTTCAGCCCAGGCTGAATAAAAGTTGCGCCAGGTAGCCTAGCCTAATCGAACAGTTAGCCTGGCTACTTATGTGTGACTTTTCGCATATATCAGTGGCTTGGACGCTAATGTGCAAGATGTCTGTGTGTGTTTCTCTAGGTTCTATATGAGTGATTGGCCTTATCCATGCGACACTCATCAGAGATTCATGAGACGAAGGGAGGGAGCCATGAAGATCTTGGAGAGCTGACGGGTAAGGAGCGCCGTCGCCTTCAAAATCGTATTGCTCAGAGGAACCATCGTGCGTCTGCTCCAATGTACCATCTTGCCAAGTGTTAGCTCTCTTGCTGACTATACCTCCAGGTAAAAGAAAGCGTAGCGAGAGCGCGAGGGACAAGTTGTGTGAACACTATCTTGAGGGCATGAATACACGGTTTCAAGCTGCTCAACAGAACACGGCGGATCGATGGTTCCGCCCGCTGAGTACGGTTCCCATACAAGAGCCTCTATCTCCACAGAGTCCTCTCAGGCCATACGAGACCCCTAATTCTTGCGATAATCGCTTGTTGTGCTCCGATCACTGGGCTTCAAGGGATCGGAGGCAGTCCGACTCATTAGTCCCTAGGTTTCACACTCAAAGTATTAAAGGCACGGGGTGTACTCCAGCTCCCTTGAATACATGGCGTGATACTAGCAGTCTTCAACAGAGTGACACGTGTGCAGGTGCACATTCCTTAGAGTCCATTGAGCAGCCTACCGACACGCTGGGGGATGACTCCAATTTCAGCCTGAGGTTAAAAGGGATAGAGCCAGGAACGAGCGGAACAACGATAGTGAATCAGCTCGAATCATCGGTTATTTCTATGACGCCAGATAGTGTATTCCAGCAGGATGAAAAGCATCCGGAAAAACCTCCAATACAGCCTGGCCTCGACTTTCACGATCATATTTCCACAGAAGCAGATGGTACATTGGACTCGATCGAGAGAGTTGACTCACACGATAATGATGGTAATTGCACCGCCATCACGTCGTCACTTCCAGAACTTTTTGGGGCATCGGACGATAGCAGGGCCGGAGGCAACTTGGTGGGGAAAACCGCACTCCATCTATCCGCAGAGAACGGCCATTCTAGAGTCGTGAGATGCCTATTGGGCTATGGTTCTAATGTCAATGCACGGGATAGCTCAGGAGCTACGGCGTTGCATTATGCCGCTAAAATGGGGAGTGTGGATGTTATTGAGGCTTTGTTGGAGAGAGGAGGTAATGCAGATGTGGTTGACCAACATGGGCAAACTCCGCTGCACATGGCCGCTAGAAATGGGCATGAGGCTGCAGTGCATGTTCTTGTTCAATCTGGTGTTTGTGTCGATGTTCAAATACAAAGTAGCCAATATTATCAACAGAAATGCCACGCTTAAAGCATGTGCTGAGCTGGAACTGGCAAGCATATGCTAGAGGGATATATGGAATTCAAAGTCCAGAATCTCCTTTCAAGGGGATCTTTTATCCTTTATTTGAACGCATCGTAGGCGTTGGTTTACTCCTCATGAACCTGCACCGCCACGAAGGAATGCTCGTAAATTAGCGGCGATACGAAGCCAGGAATAGCGGCTATCAGATCTGGTGCGCCTCTGGAAAGGACGTTGATCGTCGTTTGACAGCAGCTAACGACATACACCTGCATGAATGCTTCATGGAGATGCATCTGGGGAAGATCCTGGCGTCGATTGTCGGGTGTCGGACATGCCAAGAGATGATGTAAGTGACATGTCACGTGTGAAAATTGCCTGACTCAAAACGGTTAATTCCCGCGGGAAACGAGGGACGGATTTCTCGCCTTCGGCCAAATGAGCAAGCTTGACGATGACTACTCTGCGTTAAGAAAATAACAGTCATGAACGTGGTGGAACGAGAATCAGACGTTGAACAACCCTCCGCCGAGCATGATTGAGTTAGGCCTCTCCCGAATCTCTCGCCTGGTTCAGCAGAAGAGCCTCTCCTGGAAGGCCATTCATGTCGCCGGCACTAATGGCAAAGGATCAATTGTAGGATATGTATCGACCTTACTAACTGCCGGCGGGGTGCGTTGCGGTACTTTTACGTCTCCTCACCTAATCGACCGTTGGGATTGTATCACTATCAACGAACGAGTCGTCCAGGAGCCTTTGTTTCGCCGCATTGAGGCTGAGGTTAATCATCGCAACACGAACTTAAATATCGGCGCCACAGAATTTGAGCTGTTGACAGCGACGGCTTTCGAAATTTTTCACCATGAGAAGGTTGAAGTTGGTGTTGTTGAGGTGGGAATGGGCGGACGACTAGATGCCACAAATATCTTGACCAATGTTCTGGTATCTGTCATTGCCAAAATCGGGTTGGACCACCAGGCTATGTTAGGGAATACACTTGGGGAGATCGCGCGGGAAAAGGCTGGCATAATGAAACCCGGATCACCTTGTGTTGTCGATGGAACAAACACACCCGAAGTTAGGGAGGTTATTGGGGCACATGCGGAGGAAACAAAGACGCCGGCCCTCTTCACCAACCCGTCTGATATAAATGCGCAATTTCCAAATCTAGATCGGAAATTCGACGCCCTTGGTTTGGTTCCGCACGAACGTGCCAATATCTCTTGTGCGATCATGGCTTTACGCGAGGCGCTACCTAATATTCGACCGGATCTCAAAGCTGACGATTTAATTCGGTATATTTCCCACAACCCGCGATCGGGTCGGCTTCAATTCATCGACCTAAGCTCCCTTGTAGACAGGAAGGAAAGGGCGCTCCTCGACGGTGCACATAACCCCCAAGCAGCTGAAGTTTTAGCATCATATGTCGATCAAAGCCTCCGCCGTCCTGGAGTCAATGTTACCTGGGTTATTGCAGCGTCTCAAGGGAAGGATCTGGAACAATTATTTGGAAACCTGATCAAACCCGGAGACAACGTAGCAGTGGTAAAATTCGGCCCTGTGGATGGAATGCCTTGGGTACGCAGTGTACCAGCCTCGAAGCTTCTTAAAATGGTTCGAGATATTCCTTCTATTGGAGCGACGGAGCGCTTTGGATACGATATCGCTCGGGCGCTTGACTGGGCGAATGAAGTCTCTCACGAACAGCCTTTAATCATTGCTGGTAGCCTATATCTTGTGTCTGATGTTTTGCGATTGCTACGTAAAGCGGAAGAAGACTCCGTTGCCACACAGGAAATCGGCCAACAAAGCCACGGATGATTGTTTTAAGACTCCAAGAAATAAATACGCGCAGTGGCTGACCTGAAACCGATCTTGCGATGGCTTGCTCCCAAGACTTTTAGGGCTGTTTAAGATGAACCTTGTGGGATTGGGGGGAAAACCTGGATAGTGTTGTGTTTTTTCAAAACAAAAAAACCGGTGTTTGGTGTTGGGAAATAATATAGATTTTATAGAGAGAGACAGGAAAATAAATATTTGAATCTCAACCCCCATAGCTGTACAGTTGCATGCGCGTGATGGTGTAGATTGAGGATTCAACTGCATGGCACTTTGAACAGAAGCGCTGTGGCTGCAGCCGCCTGCCAACGAGCTAACTGCGTCATCCCTACCCTTAATTTGCCTTTGCGGCGGAGAACAAAACATCGGGCACAACTCACCCGCCTGTGATAAGCAGAGCGCTGCTCGACCACAGATTAATTCCAGCCCATAGAGACTCAGATGGGTTTGATTCTGGCTGGTAAATATTCATGAGTAAAAATTTCTACTGTTATATCTTCTCTTTTGCAGGTGAACTGACTGATTGGGATCTCACCAGGCCGTTCTCGCTCGTATCGCCCTCATCCGGAACCAATATTTCTCTTCTGTCGCGTAACCTCAGCTCCCGCTTGAGCAAAAGTAGACGGATAGTACATGGATGCTGCTTCTGCATGCTACCTGACATGAAGATCCATTTCTCTCCATTGTCATCCTTCTCACCGCAAGTCCGATCTGCGACATATCCGCTTTAGCAAACAGAAATCTCGCTACCATGGTATCCCGATCCGATGAATCTGGGAATGTTCGCCCGCCTTCCCGACGTCCTGATACACCTTCAAAGTTGAAATTGTCTCGATCTGGATCTAGTCCGCCGAAGAAGGAAAGGCAGTCAAAATCGTCAGCGAAAGATGTTGCAGAGCTCACAGATTTTGTACGTATCGTGGCTGCTGCTTTAATAAGTTACTGCGGCTAGTTGATATCGGCGTGGAGACTGATACTGGACCAAAATATAGCAATTGGGGGACTGTCTTGGGAAAGGTGCATTTGGATCGGTCTACCGGGCGTTGAATTGGGGTACTGGGGAGACAGTTGCTGTAAAACAGATCAGGCTGGTCGACCTCCCCAAGAGTGAGCTCAGAGTGATCATGGTGAGTGCTTCTCTCAACTTTTACCTTGTAAGGAATATCTCTAACTTTTCGATTATCGCAGCAAGAAATAGATTTGCTAAAGAATCTAGATGTAAGTGCGCTTATCAGCCTTCAAATCTTGGTTCAGGGACCGGTCCTTACCACAGTTCCCACAGCACCCAAATATCGTCAAATACCATGGCTTCGTGAAGTCTGTGGAAACTTTAAATATCATACTTGAGTACGTCCTAGTTACCGGCACTCTCGACCTACAGTTCCTACTAACGAGGTATTTCACGATATAGATACTGCGAAAATGGGTCTTTGCATTCAATATCCAAGAACTTTGGCCGGTTTCCTGAAAACCTTGTAGGATTATACATGTCGCAAGTGTTACACGGTCTCCTCTATCTCCACGAGCAGGGTGTCATACATCGGGATATCAAAGGTGCAAATATACTTACAACTAAACAAGGTTTAGTAAAGCTAGCAGATTTCGGAGTTGCCAGTCGCACCACGGGCCTCCATGAATCAAGTGTCGTTGGGACGCCTTATTGGATGGCACCGGAAGTTATAGAGCTGTCAGGCGCAACTACGGCATCTGACATTTGGAGTCTTGGTTGCACCGTCATCGAGCTACTTGAAGGCAAGCCTCCGTACTATAAATTTCAACCAATGCAGGCACTGTTTCGTATTGTCAATGATGACCATCCCCCTCTTCCCCAAGGAGCTTCACCGGTTTGTCTTGTGTCTCAACGTCATTATATATGGGTTGATGCTGACGATCAATAGGCTGTACGAGACTTTCTTATGCAGTGTTTCCAGAAAGATCCAAATCTTCGAGTATCGGCTCGGAAGCTACTCAAACATCCCTGGATAGTGAATGCTCGACGGTGTGATTCGGTAGTTCCTACTAAATCCACGGAATACGAGGAAGCAGTTAAAAGTGTCCAGGAATGGAACGAGGCTCTCCGTTCTCCTAACGCCAGCATTTCCAGAAAGCCACAGCAACCTGGGTTATCAAGCCCTATTCCTGGTAGCAAAGACTCCTTACACGCTCTATATGCTCCGCCAAGGGAACCTGGCTCGTCACTGAATGCGAACAGCGCGAAGCGATTGCGTTCTCATGAACACTCTAATGAAGATAACTGGGATGATGACTTTGATTCCGCTATTTCTCCAAGCGCTTTACAACTACCACATTTGAAGCCACAGGATAATTTTGCTGGGATGCTTTCATCAGAAAAACTCAAGGCTTTCGCTTCCTTCGAAGGGATGTCTGAGTCGGGGAGAGGGGACGCCCTAATCGATCACGAATTCGAGTTCAAAGATACCCCTGACACTGTCGAAGTCGACCCGTTGCAGACCATTCGACCAGTCTCTAGAAAGCAGCCCGAAGAGGAATCCTTACCATCCCGTACTCCACGGCGTACGAGGCATCGGCAACTGCCAACCCCAGTAATAAGGAAGGGTCCCATAATTGCTTCAATTACTGGCCCTACGAAATCGAATCAGCAAACGCGACCCGCAAACTTCTACAAGGAAAATTCTGTTGAGGACTACTCTGATCTGATTGAAGCTAATGATGGAGTGCTTGAACGTAAACTATCGTTGACTCCGGTAAGTAAACCACCATAGCCGTGTCGAACGAACACATTTTAATCAACTACAATTTAGGGTACGGCGCAGGACGAGAACACCAACCTTTTTAATAATTCGGATGATTCTATAATATTTGAAACCGCGCATACACATGTGCCTGACGACACCCCACAAAAGCCGCAGGCTCGACGAAAAAGAACACCTATAACCCGTTCTCGTTCGGCTATAGAGATAGAGAGATATGCCGAAGATGAAACCGACGAAGACTTCTCCGATATCCTAGGGAACGATGAGGATAGTCTTGTCAAGCTTGAAAGTGATGAAGGCTCTGATCGTAGCACTTTAATGTTGCATACTAAACACTCAAACAACTCCTGGTTGGGTGATATCGACGACGAAGATGACCCGTTTGCACAACTTGAAGAAGGATTGGACGAAATGGACCTAGAAGCCAATATTGCTAGGGATAAATATGCACGATTGAGAACCCAAGTAGAGGGCTTAGTTAGCTCACTCAAGACGTCCCAAGACGATGAAGTTCTGGCAGATATATCTGAACAGTTGGTCTGTATTCACTTTATCTCCTACGCTATTTTTGAATGCGAGCTGATTCGTACAGATGATGATATTTTCCGATATGCCAGAAACCAAAAGTGTCATTATCGGCGCTCATGGAATGCTGCCTATGCTCGAAATCTTGGACACATGTCGTCGCCGAGACGTCATATCCAATCTTTTAAAAATCGTCAATGCCGTGAGTTTTCTACTCGGCTGAGCTGAAGTCTCCCTGACTAACTAATTTTTATAGATTATCTTCAAGGACTATGAGGTTCAAGAAAACCTTTGTTTTGTTGGTGGCATTCCAATTATCAATAAATTTGCATCAAAAAAGTACCCCCGTGAAATCCGTCTCGAGGCTGCTGCATTCGTTCAACAAATGTATCAAACGTCAACTCTCACATTGCAGATGTTTGTCAGTGCTGGTGGATTGAACGTCTTGGTTGAGTTTTTAGAAGACGACTACGAAGATGAGCGGGATCTTGTCTTGATCGGAGTTAATGGAATATGGAGCGTATTTGAGCTACAGGTACGTTTCAGCTAAAAATTCAGCCTCATCTTGAGAGCTAACACAAAATACCGCTATAGGGATCCACGCCCAAAAATGACTTCTGCCGGATATTATCTAGAAATTCCGTTCTTGACCCTCTGTCGCTCGTGTTGAGTAGGGTATTGGATGAGGAGGAGAGTGAACTTGCTATGCTTTGCCAGGGGCGTATTGCAAACATATTTTTCATCTTTTCACAGGCTGAAAGCCACGTCAAGGAGATGGTCGCTGAAAGAACAGTATTGCATCGTAAGTTCCAAGGTTCTCTCACAGCTATGCTAGAAGCCATTCCACTCACACCTTGTTAGGGGTTCTCAAAGAATTGAAGCGTATGGCTCCCGGGCCTCAAGTCACGATGCTTAAGTTTATCAAGAACCTGTCCATGCTATCAACCACTTTGGATTGTCTTCAAAATTCCAATGCCATTGACGTCCTAACTGAGCTCTTGAGGTCAACAATGAAAAAGCCTCATTTCCGTGAGGTTTCCAATCAGATTTTGAATACAATCTATAACATGTGTCGGCTGAGCAAGTCACGACAGGAAGACGCTGCTTTAAATGGCATAATACCCCTCTTGCAAAAGATTGTCAAGACTGAGCGCCCCCTTAAAGAGTTCGCCCTCCCTATACTTTGTGACATGGCTCACTCAGGCAAAGTCGGCCGACGCGAGCTGTGGCGGAATAAAGGTTTATCGTTTTTCATATCATTGCTCTCGGACCCATATTGGCAGGTCACCGCCCTCGACGCAATCTTTACTTGGTAAGCTTCATTTCATCCCGTCTGCCGTTGTGGACAGCTTGATTAACTATTATTCCTTAGGCTTCAAGAGGAGACTGCTAAAGTTGAGGAACATCTGTTCGACAGCCGTAACGGAGAAATTTCCTTTACCGTGGCTATTATCCGATGCATTACCATATCCAAGGCAAATGCGTTTGAGAATCTTCTTGAACCGCTCCAAAAACTGCTGCGTCTGAGCCCCGCGATCGCTACTACTCTTGCACGTCCGGATATGTTCGAACGGGTCGGACAAAAACTCAATCACACAAAGCCAGCAGTACGAGTCAATCTCTTGCGCATCCTCTCAACAATCTGTGATTCTTGCGAAGAGCGATGTGGCTTACTTAGCCGATACGGGATCCTTGACGCTATCAAGGAGCTGCAAAAGGACTCCCGAGTCCTAGTTAGGGAGCTAGCAAGTCAACTCATCAAATCTAGCGAAGAGAGCGACGGTCTCAACGGGTCTAAAAGAAGGCCAACACTTCGAAGAAGAAGCACAACGACCGGTCCTCCTCCCAGCCTCATCTCAAGCCACTCAATGCCGGCTACCCCCCAGGCAGCACGACCAGGCGCAACGAAGCCATACTATGACGGTAGAGAAACACCCCGCCGCCAGAATAATGGCGTCGACGGTTCTTTCGGCCTCCGCCCTGGAAGTCGGGATGGAAGAAACCCAACCCTTATCTCTAGTGGCTTGGGGAACAGCGGGCTTGGAAAATCCCGCCAAGCTCATAGGTTGTCACAACAGATCCTCCCTATGTCTCAATCAAAAGAAGAGCTTCGGACTCCTGGTTCTACCCGCCCGTCGTCTTTCCTTCAACCACCACGGCGACGGAGGCCTACGAATGCCGGTCCTGATTGGACACAGAGTTAAAAACACAGTGGGTATAATGCGATTCCGGCGTTTTTGGGGCTCAGACTGGATCGTAGTAGTTGCTCAAGTGGTTTGGGTTTTGGTGCTCGACGCGGAGTATGGGCACCAGCTATTGGTTTGCATCGTGTTGGCGTTAATGGGATCTTGCTGGGCTAGTAGATCAGGAAACGGCCTAAATTTCCTTTCTTTCTATTGTTGGTTATGCAAAATCCATCTGCATTTTTTCCCTCTTTACACACGTTTTATAGCTTTTTCTTATCAGGGGTACAGCCAGCATTTGGGTTTTCAAGACATTGCATTGGAGGTCTAACTGTCTAAAATGAGAAGTAGGAGTGTCTCTAGGAATACGGAGTCTAGCTGAACAAAAATATGCAAGATATTTGATCCTGAACCCTTTTTATATCCCTCCATCCGCCACTCATCGTAGTTTTGCTGCAGTGTTCGCTTTTGGTTTCCTCGCCGTTTTCTATCGGCACGTGCCTGGCTGCCGAAATAAATTTTTTTGCCTCAAACCAGCGGATCGGCGGAAAATGAAATTGCCGACAAGAAACGCGTTAATGGAACTCGAACTATTTTCTCCATGATAACTTGAACCTCCATCCTTTCCCTAGATCAATAAGAAGGATAAAGAGGAAAGCTGCTCCTGTTGTCGCGCTGCTACTCTCAATTGGCTATGAAAGCCCGCATCCTGCCTCGGGCATTTCTGAATCCCCTGCTCGGCACTTCGCAAAGGGTACTGCCAAATGGGTCTTTTCCCCAGCAACTCTGGACTTGTCGCCGGTGCCTTCAGAAACGACAGCAGGATGTTACTCGGATAGCTTCTCGGACGCACCGCGCGAATTTTGCATCAGTTTCTCAGGGCGTGTCGGGCGGAGGACAACAAGACGGAGGGTCAGAAACGAACGGAGGGAAGAGATCGAGGAAGGGACTGAAATATGCAGCAGCCGGTGGTACGCTGGGCGCGACTGCGCTGATATTCTCCGACGATATCAAGCATGCGTACTCTGCCATGGAGCGGACTGGAAGGGTTGTCAGCGCACTGGCAGTGTGTATCAACGAGTGAGTGAAGACCGGGCTGTCACGCCATGCCACTTCGTTGGAAACCTTTTTGCAAAGGATTGACGCTAATTGAATGGGTCTGAAATCTAGTTATCGGGTAACACTTAACCAAGATACGAAATCCGAGGAGGAGCGCGATATATTTCTAAAGAAGTGCCACAAGCGATGCGCCGAGAGAACTTTGCGAGTGTTGGAGAAAAATGGATCGATATTTATCAAGTTGGGACAGCACCTGAGCAGTATGGGCTACTTACTGCCGATCGAATGGACTACGACTTTCATCCCTCTCCAGGACAAATGCCCTGTTTCGTCTTTTGAATCGGTCGAGGAAATGTTTATCAAGGATACAGGCCACAGGATAGACGAGCTGTTTTCTAGCTTCGAGACCCAGCCTATTGGTGCGGCTTCTCTTGCTCAAGTACATATTGGAGTCTTGAAGGAGACCGGCCAGAAGGTTGCGGTAAAAGTTCAGCACCCGGCCCTGGCGGAGTGGGTGCCTCTTGATCTCGCCCTTACACGGTTCACTTTCTCCATGCTGAAGCGCTTCTTTCCCGAATATGATCTTGAGTGGCTTTCAAGCGAGATGGAATTTTCGTTACCGCAGGAATTGGATTTTCAGATGGAAGGCCAGAATGCTTTACGAGCTCGCAACTATTTCATGGAAAGGTCGAGTGCGCCGCTGGTGATTCCCGATGGTGAGCCTCACCCAAGTTTAGCACACCCATTTTTTGCCAGTGTATCCCATTTTCTAACATTATTGTGACTTCGCAGTGATCTGGGCAAAAAAGCGCATTTTAGTAATGGAATTCCTATCCGGCCGTCGCCCGGATGACCTGGAATACCTAGATGCGAACAACATTGACAGGGACGAAGTCTCCGCTGCGTTGGCACACGTATTTAACGAAATGATTTTCAGCGAGGGCGCACCACTCCATTGCGACCCCCATGGCGGGAACATCGCAGTCAGGCTAAACACGTCGAGACGAAAGCCGAATTTCGATATCATACTTTATGACCACGGCTTATACCGTGATATCCCAACGGAGCTACGAAGGAACTATGCCAAACTTTGGCTTGCGGTCATCAACGGAGATGAGGCTGACATGCGTAAATACTCATATGAAGTGGCGGGCATCACGGACGACCAATTCCCTCTTTTTGCGAGTGCGATTACCGGCAGGGACTATAGCGTGTTAACGAAGAATGTGGCATCATCACGATCAGATTCGGAGAAGAAAGTTATCACAGAGGCGATGGGCGAGGGGATGTTGCAGGAGCTTGTCAGCCTCTTAGGCCAGGTGCCTAGGATCATCCTCCTGATCCTCAAAACTAATGATCTGAGTAAGTTGTTGAATTTCCACCCTGATTTTATCTACTCAAACTCGTTTGATTAACACCATGATTATGTAGCCCGAAGTCTTGATGAAAACCTACATACCCGCCACGGCCCCCTTCGCACATTCCTGATCCTAGCGAAATACGCTTCCTCCACTGTTCTCTCTGAGCAACTGGAGGTTATTTCCGAGCATGGAAGCATTCTATGGCCACGAAACTTCCTCCGCTTCCTCAGTGCATGGGCAAATTACCTACGCGTGGAAGTCAAGCTGGAAGCCTATGAAAAATGGCTTTCTCTCAGGGGGAGACTAGGAATGGCTAATTAAAGATTCACCCGAGAGACTTCTTCCCTCTCTTTTTTTCCAACAAAATTACCGTTGATGCCTATCGCTCCTCTGTCTCTAGGAACTCAACTTACCTCTTGCATTGTATGAATATAGATGGTGCATCACCTTCTTGCATATAGACTTGATATTTAGCGTTTAGATAGGGGTTTGGTGTTATTTTTGTCCCCCCTTCTGCCCTCCATTCTTTTGGAATATTTTTACCATGTACAATATATTTAATCTATACATCTTGAACTCTCACTTGAAACAGCTTCAGTATCTAATCGTTGGTAGTTGGTCGGTAAAAATTTTGCTCTGGGAACCCCAACTGTTACGGTCCGACATTGCTCCGACCTTGCATGTCCAAGCCTCCACGCCGTCCTCTGTAATTTGATCGCGCTCCAGACGGGCTATTCTCCAGCTGAACCATTGTCACTAACAATTACCACTAACCATGGCCGAAAAGTCATGGTGGGGAGGCCGTAATAAACGGGTAAGCGCGCCATGTCCCCGTTTTACCCGCTTTATCTTCCTCATAGCTAACCCAATTGATTGTCAGTCACTACACGTCCCCATCGCAGCGTTCACAATGGCTGTTATTCTGACTGGGTATTGTTTCCGAAGCATTGCGGCTGCGAGACATAATGCGAAATATGAATCTCTTTACAAATCGGACCGGCACTCAAGATCGTAAAAGGAATGTTAGGGCTTTAAGATGTTGCTGCATACTGCGAGAAGGCGAGCAAGCCGGGGAAATATCTGTTGGTGATACATGCTGAAATCGAAGGCATGCGAACTTCTATACTATGAGGTGGCGGCGGTGGGAGAATAAGAGCTCCAATGATGGATAGCTATGGGAGGAAGTGCAAACAGCAGCGGATATTGAGAGCTGAAGTCCATCCCTTGGAGAGCTACGGATACTTCCACCCAGGGTCCTCCAACTAAAGACTTTGAATATATGGGGGTGCACTGACTATTGGAGACTTGGATATTTGATTCGATGCGAGTACGCCTTATATAATTTCCATCGCTGCATTGCTTCACTGTAACAAAACCGCTTTAGCGCAGGGGTATTAACGCACACTTTGGATAAAATAACACTCCCACCACCGCCTCCGGATGCCGAACGTCTAATGGTCAACCCTATCCTTGGTCCATCAAAACGCCCTTCCCCCCCCAAAAAAAAAAAAAACACCGGTATGCGGTCTTGGTCCTTTCATCCATAAAAGTTACCCAGGGAGAAACAGTACCACCATACATACACACGAGGAAAATAGCTTAAGCCGATGTTGCTGATTAAAAAGGAGGCCATGAAAAATGCCAGGGATATCTTTCTAAATACGTGAAGAAACAAGAGAAAGAGAAAAAGAGCCAGTGAGAATATCATCAACTTCAATGTAAGATGAAAAAGAAAAGACACGCCAGGATATCCTGCTGTTATTAATCAACATCGGGTATTAAATCGCAACCTTTTTTGTTTCTATGTCCAAAGGAGATAGCGGAGACCCTCATGTCTGTTTGATCTGGTAAATGCCCTGGAAGAATCAAGGGGACGTACCCCTTTTTCAGGTACTATCTTGTGTTCCGCCGGGGTGGGTATAATAGTATTACATATGAGTAAGAAGAGAAGCTTCAATATGGACACTCTGTGTCAGTTACCTTCTTATCCCCTTCATGTTGTGACCAGTGTATGATGTTGCGTAAATATTCGTACGTCAGCATCGTAGTCATGGCGGATGGAACAGCACGGAAAAGATTAGTGCCTATTCCCGCATAAAATGCTCGCCATCCTTCTTCTTTGAGAATGATCTGGCAGGTTCTGATAACCCCTCGGTAGCGCGGGCGGTTGCGCATCCCGTCGGAAGAGGACGCCGGTGACCGCCCAAGACTTTGAGGTTCTTCAAGCGCTCCGCGGAAAGTAATCTGTTCAGGGGATGGTGCGGGAGAAGATCTTTGTTGTGTTTGTAGTCGAGTCCGCAGCACCTCGTGCGGATATGTGGCTGTGCTTGCGCATATTTTGCTTAGGAATGTCGATACGCCGATTCCCACCCAATGCGTGTCACCTCTATCGGGGTGCTCACCGATTCCAAAGCCTGTGATTGCCATCTTGAAATACTCGTACAAAGGAAACTGGATAGCCACGTGTGATAGGCCTATCAGGGCAGGTGTAAGACCAGAGTAAAAGGCTCGGATGCCTTCGCTAGCATACATTTTGCGGGCGGCATCAAATGCGTTTTTGTAGTACCAAGGCGCTTGGAAGCCATTGCTGTTTGACCGAACACTCTGTGACATGAGTCTGGTCTTAATAACCCAGATGGGGTTGGTTGCGATTGTTGAACATGCGCCCGCAGTAACTGAGGCGGAACCGCGCGCCAACCACCAGTTGTCTGCATGGACCATTAACAAAGAGCTCTACCGAAGAGAAATTAGGACACGGTGATGGGCAACTTAACACATACCCGTACGCTCATAAAAGTAGTCCCTAGAACTATCGTATATGGTAAGATAAATCGCCCATGTTGGTAGATATCCAAGGAGCATAGGCCCTAGTCCTTTATACAGCCCACGAATACCTTCTTCACGCCATATCGTCTTTCCCGTGCCTATCATACCACGGTATAACGTTTCTGTTTCGACAATCTTGCCATTTTTCCTCAACTGAAACCCTCCTTGGGCTTGGAGCTTGGTTTTGATAACGTCCAAGGGACAAGTCACAATGCCCGATGCGACCCCCGCACTCGCCCCGCAGAAGGGTGTCACATAGCCCTGGGGTATTCGCGTCGAATAGACCTGCAAACGGGAAACGAAAGAAGACTCAG
The DNA here is from genome assembly GCA_030789285.1 of Arthroderma sp. MBC 929. NCBI lineage: Eukaryota > Fungi > Ascomycota > Eurotiomycetes > Onygenales > Arthrodermataceae > Arthroderma > Arthroderma sp. MBC 929. The sequence goes on along the minus strand of JARJUX010000029.1, from coordinate 120,686 downwards.
GAGGTGGTAATGCATGTGGATGGAGTTTAGGTATCGAGGATTCGGAGTCGGGGGTTGAGACCTGCTGTGGAGTGGAGGCGGCGGCGAGTGTCCGGGACGAGTCTTTGCGGTCCAGAGACATCGTTGACAGTTATTTTTCAAGCAGAGTCCCAATCAATGAGTACGTTAGCTGCCTATCATGGGTGCAGGGTGTGGGTGATATTCAAGCCGTCGCCCGCCGCCTTTGAACGAAAAAAAAAGGATACCGCCCAGAGGAGTCTAGAAAAAGTGTTGAGGACTAAGTATTCGTTCTCTTCAATAATATTCACCGGCGTACAATCACAGCGTCTATCTTCCGAGTCTGACCAGTGTGACCTCAGTGTTGCACATCGATAGGTGTTGAGGCACCCAGCGGGGTTTGCGAGTCCACGCAGCTCCCGGACGGAGCAGTTGGAGCTAGTAACCGGACACTCCCATGCTCAGACAGGAGGAGTTCGAATGGTTGCTTAGGAACGGGTTCGAAGAGAAGGTGGCGATCGGGATGGGTAAAGGGTAGAGCGACGGTGTGTAGGGAGATGTCAGAGCCGCAGAGTTGTGTGAATGTCTGGCAGCGAAGAATAGTGAACTATTAAACCCCAAGCAGGGAAACCTCCGCCTTCGGGATTTTTTCGCTGAATCACGAGATGCGCTTCTCTGGCCGGCGACTGGCGGTCACGTTTTCCCGGTCCTGGCCCGAGCGTCTGATTTTCCACAACCTCAACACACCCAACAAGGACCGCCTTTAGACACCCGCTCACATCTTTGAACCAGCTGCTCCCTGCCTGTTGTCGGTGGGAATATATCTTTCGCTTCTCCTGCTTGTGCTTCCGTGTTTTCAACCATGGTTTTAGGAAAGGCTGTGACCCGGGCCTTTGAGGTCCCATTCGTCAAGCGGATGATGAAACCTGTGGCCAATTGGTATGCCAATGCCTCCGGATACAGACAACTCGGTCTCAGGTGAGTGAAAAGTGGTGGGAAGTGGTGAATTTGATGAAAGGGGATGCGTTGGTGGGAGCCAGAGTGGATGAATGAATATGAAGTTGGAGAGAATCTAGGCTAAAAATTTGTGTGCATTGGTTTTTAAAACAGATACGACGATTTGATTCCTGAGGAGAGCGAGGCTGTGCGACTGGCATTGGACAGACTTCCTCCCAAAGAACAATACGATCGCATCTACCGCATCCGCAGAGCTGTCCAGGTATGTCTGGCCTTCCTCCCTTCCCCCGCTACAAGCCCGCTTTCCCTCCGCTCCACCATGGCCTTTTATCCTGCCATTGTTTATCTACATTCGATCTTCATACAGCCTGCTATTGCCATAAGGCACAATCTGAATTAGACTAACAATGTTTTTAGCTCTCCGTAGAACACCGCCTTTTGCCCAAGGAGGAACAGACAACGCCAGAGCAGGTCAGTCATTCCATGACCCTCTCAAGATCTATCTAGATGATTCCTGGCCCACCTTTCCATACTCATACTGTGTCTAGGATATCCGATACCTCCGTCCTCTCATCGAGGAAGTTAACCGCGAACGTGCTGAGCGTGTCGAACTCGACTCGTTGGTCCTCAAGAAGTAAACGGTTCTCATCTAATCGGCAGATGAAAATCCTCAACCACCTCGAACGACTCTTGAATATAGGAAAACCAAATCAACCAGTCCCTCCAATCCTCACCTAGTCCTTATCAATATCTATCTAACTAGGACGAACAATTGAGGGGCGCATGAAATATCACTGTTCCACTATGCTGTGTTCTCAATTCCCTTTTTGTTTAAAAATGTACACATATTACACTTAGCTGATAGAGTTGGGGAAGCTGAATTATATCTACAGTTACAAATTCAATTATGTTTATACGCGACTATCTAAAGCCAATTAGGATCCTGGAGATATATATATGCATCGAAAGCTGATCTAATTCTGCATCACGCTCACATCCACGTCTTCCCACCTCCACATATACCACATGAACAAACTCCTGCATACCCGTCAGTAAATCTTCATCAAGTCGGGAACGTCACATACCTGTACGGAGAAAAGGGCGCAGCCATCTCGAGCATTTCCTTCTCAGCCATATACTTGAACTTGCCACCACTTTTAGCCTTGAGCTTCGCAACATCTCGACCCGCGAAAGAAGCCATTCCTCGTCTAAATATCATTATCAGCTCAACCCTTCTTCGCTTCAAAAATGAGATGATGATATATCAGTATAAACTTACTGGACACCCAAATCCCCCGTCGAAAAGACATCCAACCTCTTCAGTCCAAAACACGAAAACATCTCCACAGACCACCTCCCCAGCCCTCGCACAGCAATTAACTTCTCCAACACCTCCTCATCGCTCGACGTCAAGAGCATACGGGGGGAAAGCTCCCCGTTTGTGAATTTCTCCGCTAACCCGGTGATATATTCGGCCTTACGCTGCGAAAGGCCCGCCGTGCGCAGCGTGGGGATATCGCATTTCAACACGTCTTCAGGCGCAGGGAAGAAAGTAGTGGTATAAGGTCCATCTCCATTATCATCACCATCTTCATTATTCTTACCTGTTCCATTCCCCTCCTTCTCCTTCGCTTCACCCTTTTCAAAAAGAGCGATGAATTTCTGTTTAATCGACTTGGCAGCTGCGCCTGAGACCTGCTGTCCTATTATCCCGCTTGTAAGGGACTGAAACGGATCAATCTCCTCCGCCAAATGGGCCGCGGAAAATGGCGGAGTTGGGTATTTTTCAATCACGGCTTTAAGCCTTGGGTCCGTCTTGAGCAGATGGGCTAGTCCTTCTTCCAATATGGTGCCTGCAGTGGTGGTGGGACGGGGTAAGCCGGTCTTGGTGGGTGAGGCGTCTGCGATGTTATCTGGGTAGGCTGTAATATGGGATCCTCGGGGCGTGAGGAGGGTGGCGGTTGAGCGGTGCGGGTCGACTGGGCGATTTGGGTCTGGGGTGCTGGCTCGTAAGGGGTTGGTGCGGCGGGCTGAAGAGATGAAGATTGGGGTTTTGGGGATGGGTGGTAGTTCGTCATTGTCGCCGGTGGTATTGGGCTTTCGTTTGGGGGTTGAGGGGGGAGGAGGCTGTTTGAATTCTTGTGCTGCCTTCTTCGCGGCTGCCTTTGGTTTTGCTGTGGCACTTTTCTTCTTTGCAGTCTTGGTCACAGCACTCCTTGAGGGCGCTGTCACCGCCGGTTTCTTTTCCACAGCAGCGCTGATCCTGGCAGAGCGTCTTGGAGCCATCGAGACGAGGGTTGAGGATATCTTTGGAACAGGCTTTAGCAATGCTATCATGGGATGGAATTTAACTCCTATTCAACCTTAAAGCTACCAAGTTCCAGGTACGTGTTTATTATTATTATTTTTATGATTTATTTGTATATTTCATAACCACAGCAACTCTCTTCCCTCAACCTCCACACGCCTTTTGACGGAGTCTCGTATCGCGCAATATTAATTAAAGCGCGTCACGGGAGGAGCGTAACAACGTGACCGTTTTAAAGCACGCACCAAGCCACATTCATCAGCAAGAACTAATTAGTTAGTTAATTAGCAAGGGAAAAAAAGAACATCGAATAAAAAAACCCCAAGATGACACACGGCAGGGAGAAGCCGCAGCGGGCCCATGTTGTAGTGATCTGCCCGTCTATCTGTGCTGTGGCGGCAAGACTCGTAATCCCTCTGGGTAACCCTGTCAACACGCATAACACTATGTCTGAACATATGGAGCGAGGAATAGTTATACATCCACTTGCGGAGAGCCCGGTCCCGAGGGTTTTGCCACGGTTGGTGAGTTACGGCGATATCTTCATACAGAGAACTGGTAGTTATGGAGACTGTACTACAAGCCATGCTGGCGTGTCTGAAGCTTGACAAGATAGTTTAACAGGCTGGTGGCTTGATCTATCTTTTCCATCTTTCCATATTTCACGCTGGGCCAGTCTAACGATGCCAAGTGTGATCTTGCCACTCGACATCTGTATTCTGTCTTCACCATCTCTCAGTCTGTCTGTCTGTCTGTCTGTCTGCCTGTCTGGTATCTATCTGTCTGTCTAGATATATGTCTGTGTCTGTGTCTGTGTCTATATCTGTAGCTGTCTGTCTGTCCTGATACCGAGTAACTATACATTCCATGTGAAGCCAGGCACTTGATGTATCCAAGTTTCACCCCCTGTATGCAGCCAATCAAAAACTGCACCACGAGATTACCAGAACCTTAATGAAACTTCACCTATTAAAAGTTGTCTTGGGTTTGTCTCAAAAGTTCTTTCTCTTTTCCTCAGGCGTCTTTCGTTCTGATTCCCTCTGATAGTCTTCTTTAGTCTCTCTGTTGCTGTCTCTCGCTGTTGTTGTCTCTCTGTTATCGCTCTTATTCAGGCTTCCACTCGCTCAAGTCTGTAATACCGTAATACTTTGATACATACTCTGGACTTGGTACCCCTATTTGTCTCCACTGTTGTTTCCTGATAAATCTCTTCGTCTTCTTTCTCCTGCTGAACTTCTTCTTCCTCTTCATCGTCTTGCTCTTTGTCAAAAAGGTATGTGAAGATCGCCCTTTCCTGTATCACCCCCTTTGTGTCACCTTTCTTTTGCTGCTTGTTGTTGTTGTTGCCAGGGTGTGCGTGTTCTCTATTCTTGCTCACTTCTCTCCCTTTTTTTCTTATCGCCCTTCTTTTCCTTCCAACAACATAACACAGATCTCTCTTCCTCCTTCATCTTATCCTCATCAATTACTGTTATATCTACACCTGGCTTCGTTTGACTGCACTGGTATACATATTGTCTTGACTGTCTGTTGACAAATCACTAACTGTTGTTCTTCTCTGCAGCTTAAAGTGCCCTCACTCTAAGTCAAGATGGGTTTCACCAAATATCTTCTCCCCGCTCTGGCCCTTAGTGCCATGACCTTTGCAAAGGATGACTGTAAGTTGAACCATTTCTAAAGTCGCGCGTTCAATTGCGATATTTCTGTCCTGCTGAGTCTATCGACTAACTGCTATCTCAACACAGGCAAGGGTACCACCATTGAAACCCAATCCGATGCCGACTCCCTCTCCAGCTGCTCCAAGATTGACGGTGATATCGAGCTCGATATTAAGGAAAAATTCGGTATCATTCTCGACGGTATTGAAGAGATCTCCGGTAGCTTGACCTCCAAAAACTCCAACATCACCGAACTCTCCGCTACCAAGCTCAAGTCCGTTGGAGATAGCTTCGCTCTCAGTGGCTGCACTGTCTTGAAGACTTTGGACATGCCTGCTCTCACAGAGGTCGGTGACTTGAACTTCGAGGCCCTTCCTGCCCTTCAGACTCTCGGTTTCACCAAGGGTGTCGCCAAGGCTGACAGCCTCCGCATCACCAACACCGATTTGACCTCTCTCAATGGCATCAACTTGGAGTCCGTCGGTGATATGGAAGTCACCAACAACGCCCACTTGGCTGAGGTCAACGTCAACCAGATCACCAACGCTACTGGTTTGCTCAGCTTCTCTGCCAACCACAAGGACCTTCAGATCAAGTTCCCCAACCTCCAGTCTGCCCAGAACATCACCATCCGCAACGTCAGCACCGTCGAGCTTCCATCTTTGGAGAAGACTGATGGTCTCCTCGGATTCTACTCCAACGTCTTCAAGTCCTTCCAGGCCCCCAACTTGACCCAGACCGGAGATCTTGTCTTTGCCGACTGCCCCAAGGTCACCAACATCTCTCTTCCCGAGCTCACCATCGTCAAGGGTGCTTTCCAGATTGCCAACAACACTGCCCTCAAGTCCGTCGATGGTATTCCCAAGCTTGAGACCATCACCGGTGCTCTTGACTTTACCGGCAACTTCACCAAGTAAGTCTTGCTTTCTCTATAAATCTTTATAATGCATAAACTAATAGTGCTCTACTAGCGTCGAAATCCCATCTTTGAAGGAAATTCGTGGTGGATTCAACATGCAATCCTCCGGCAAATTCGACTGTGAAGAGTTCAAGGACAAGCAGGGAGACTCCATCCGTGGTAGCTTCACTTGCAAGGCCCAAGTTGATGACCCACAGTCCGATAACCCAACCGAAACCGGCAGTGGTGGTGGTGACTCCAAGCCAAGTGATGACTCTGCCGCTTCCATGATGGGTGTCTCCTCCGGACTTGCGTTCGCCGCCGTTGTCGGTGGAGCTCTGCAACTTGTTCTGTAAAGAAAAGAAACGAAAAAAAAATCCATTCTCTCATTCTCTTTTTTATCTAACTGACTACCCCCCATGGCGTTACATAATCATAACTCTCCATCCGTTTTCTTAGCTTGAGACCATTTGACTGTTTCGATGGGAAATTGGCTCTGTTTCTATGTTATTTTCATCTGTATTCTTTGATGGCGATAATCCGAGAGAGTTTCTTCTTTTCCACTGCTGGTGTATTCTTTTTTAACCGATGTGTCTACACGTATTATGTTTTTTTATATGGCGGAGCAATCTCTCTGAAGGCCACAGACAGCGACACGAGTAATAATTATCTTTAATAATAGCGATTTCATTCCAATGTTGACATTCACTATTGGAGACTTGTAGAGATGCTGACTAATCACCCCTGAGTCGTTCTGGCCACTTACATAAGCGCCGTGCACCAAAAACCAGCGTCAGCAGCCAATCAGAGCGTGTTTCTCTCTCTTGTCCCAAAAGAGCAAGCCGTCAACCTGGAGCAGCAGAGCCTCGTATCTAATCAACTTCTTCCTTTTTCGCTTTTTCTCCCTTGCTTGAACTTGTCCTGATGTTGGCGCTGCGACGACGGCCAATCCCTCTATTCCAAGGTAAACCACACACCTGCTCTGATCGAGGAACCGAGACGTCCGGAAAAAGTTGAACCTGGCATACTAATTTTTCTTTTCTCTCCTGTTCTCGTTAGCCTGAGACAAATCGTTGACAAGGAAAAAAAATATTCGCCGCGTCACGAGTAGCCAATCGAACACCCATCGCTCCCAAATTCAATTGAAAGAAGCCCTCGCAATTCACAAGATAAACGTCGCTGTCGACGTCGAGTATCTCAGATCCCAAATCAAAATCCGAATTTCGAATCGAGTCGTCAAAACAAATCCGAACCAAAAGAACAAAAAAAAAACCAATCCTGATTTTCTGGGGGCACAGTTACTCGACTTCCCCCTTCCCACCGGCCTCCCCCCGACGGGTGGGCTTATTATATATCTCTTTTTCCCCCTGGTCTTCCTCTCCTGCTTGTGAAGAAAAGAAAAAAAACCTGAATAGACACATATACTCCTTTTTTCCAGAATAAACGATGTTGCTCCCGAAGGGTGGAATTTCGTGGAAGGCCGCGAAGGCCAGGTTACCACCGTGGAAGGCGTTTGTTGCGCTCATGTCGCGTCCGCGGTTTATAGTTGCTGTTGCTATTACTGGGTTATTTCTTTTGCTGTGGAGAGGTGTCAGTCGGTCGGCGACTGAGATACAAAAGTACGTTTTTTTCATTCTTTGTTCGTCTCGTTTACTCGTCCCATTGTTTCCCCCTATCTATCTCCTCGACCAAGATTCAGTGGAAATGGAATTGGGAGCGTCATACCGCTGCTTTTCTTCCTTCCCATTGCTAACAATGCCTCTTTGTCTAGATTTTACTGCTTCGGCCCCTCGACACCTCCTAATCGAATGACCGCCAATGAGATGCACGAATGGCACGCCCATCTCCAGACTCCAGTAGTCTACAACAACCACGAAGCATACGAAGTAAATTCCTCCACGATCCAAAACGTCAATTTAAATAATATCAAATCAACCCCTAAAGCCGTCGCGAACGAAGAACGGGTCTTGATCCTCACCCCATTGCGCGATGCCACTTCACATCTGTCTAAATATTTCGACCTCATCTCCGTTCTCACCTACCCTCACCATCTCATCGATCTTGCTTTCCTGGTCAGCGATTCCTCAGATGACACCTTGTCCGTTCTAGCTGCCGAGTTGGAAAGGGTGCAGTCCATGCCGGACAATATCCCGTTCAGGAGCGCGATGATTGTCGAGAAGGATTTTGGATCTACTCTTAATATGGATGTGGAAGAGAGACACGGTTTCGAGGCACAGGGCCCTCGTCGAAAGGCGATTGCGAAAGCCAGGAACTTCTTGCTCTCTGCTGCGTTGAAACCGGATCATTCCTGGGTGTATTGGCGTGATGTGGATATCATGGATAGTCCAAGCAAGATCATCGAAGACTTTGTTGCCCATGATAAAGATATCCTTGTCCCGAGTATGTGCCTCTTTTTCTTCCCCGTTTTACTTTTTGATGCTCTTTTTTAAATACTGATACTAACTCTTTCCCCCCTATAGACATTTGGTTCCATCGCTATAGAGATGGCCGCGATATCGAAGGAAAATGTATGTTGCTTGCTTCCTTACATTTTTATCGAGTCCTCTAGCTAACCCGTGTCCTTAGTCGACTACAATTCTTGGATCGAATCAGAAAAGGCCCTAAAGCTCGCTGATAGCTTGGACAAAGACACAATTCTAGTCGAGGGATACAAGGAATTCGACACCGGCAGAAAGTACCTCGTTTCCTTTGGCGATTGGCGGAAGGACAAGGACGAGGAGGTCGAACTGGATGGCATTGGAGGTGTCAATATCGTTGTCAAGGCAGACGTACATCGTGCCGGTATGTCATTACCATGGTTTCGCAGCGAATTATCTCGTATTCGATGAAAGCTAACCCCAACCCACTATAGGTATAAATTTCCCGTCGTATGCGTTCGAGAACCAAGCAGAGACAGAAGGCTTCGCCAAGATGGCTAAACGCGCCGGGTACCAAGTGGTCGGTCTCCCCAACTACGTTGTCTGGCATATCGACACCGAAGAAAAGGGAGGAAATCTCGGTAACCGAAAGGCATACTAAAACAAGAAATACACGTACAATATACCACGCCATCAACGAGCGACGAAGCAATTCCCCCAGTTTATATATGCAAGTCCCTCCTCATAACTATCAGGAACCGCACTTCCAGTCACCTATTTCTGCAATCGGCTGTAATTGTCCTCCCCCTCCTCCGATTTAAATCCCAATCCAATCAATAACACCCCGCCATAATACAAGGTGACGAAGGGAGAGAGTTGCAGCTTTCCATGTGCAATCAAAATCTCTCCCACCCACCACCACCGCACACACTCACCGCGCTTCCCTTATACTTCTTGTACCTTTTATTGCATACGCTTATTTTTACATTTTGGGGAAAGGTATTTCCAAATACAATCAACGTCTTTTCGGAGGGAGGCATCGAAATCGAAATCCAATTTGATATCTTGTTTCGTTCTTCTGTTCTTCTGCTTTTGAACCAAACTGAATTGATCGTTTCACGCATCTCCTTTTCTTCCTTCCTTTTTCTCTTTTATCTATTTTCCTTCCGCTTGACTCCCTCGAATCTCTATCTTACAACCCTCTACCCAATCCTTTCCTCCTCTCCTTCTCAAGTCTGGAACTCCATATTATCGTCTTTAATTCTATTCCAAGCCCCCTTTTCTTCGTTTCTTCCCACCTGTCTTATTTATCTTTTTGTTTTCTTATTATACTTGTTCAAATTCTTTTTTCCCCTCCATTCTTCACCAAAAGAAACAGAACTTTCCCCCTTGTCCCTTGTCAGTCATACAAGTCCTACTTGCTTTGGAACGTCAGTTCAGTTCTACTGGTTATATTGTGTTTTTGCTTTCCTGTATTCTGTGTCGGTTAATGAAATTAGAAAGAAGATGCATTTGGGAGATGCTGAGTGTGGGAGATAATGAATGATTCTTTTTCCATTTTATTTTTTATTTTTGTTTTGTGTCTACAGTGCTTGTGCCCTGGCTCGAGGGGTGTGTATATGGTAGGGTATTTGGTCCGGTTAACCAGCAGCAATGAACAGGAGAACAGAAAATGGGAATATAGAAGAATACTAGCTATAAGGTCAAAAGAATAGTCGAGATATTGCAAGTACTGGATAATTCCATCCATATCAGTGTCCACGATGGTTAGATGCGGCATCTCTCCAAACAGCCATTGATTTCGTATATCCTATTCAGATCGTATTCTCGACTCAATATCATCTCAGACTTACATCATAGACAGCTGAAGAAACCCATTCCATTCCCTCATTGGCGAAACTCCATCATCAGCATTGAACCGGCGCGCCCTTCATTCGACATTCCGAGGCTCCGAAGTCAACCCCCAACTTTAGTTTCCCCCCACAAAAACCGGCCAGTCACCCAGTTAAACAGCCCGAGGAAACTGAACCACACCATAAACTTCCCTACATATAACTGCTGTACCTGCTACACAAGAAACATGCACCCCGCCATTGCAGTTCGAACGTATTCGATTCCCAATCTTCAACGCGCAGCTTCACTTTCTCCCTTTTTCCAACGCACGACTAGAATCACAGGCTATAGGGCTTTGAATTCCCGTATTCCCGCGCAATACCCTCGCTTTCAACCGCTGCGTACCATGGCTTCATCCACTGCGAATCCAACTGCAAAGGGGGGAGAATGGCTGGTCATCATGCCTGATAAGCCGGGCGTTTTGAGTAAGAGGATTGAAGTTCGAAAGTATGTTTCCCCCCCTCTGGCAAAGGGATGCTCATGTAGGGACTTATTTGGATTGGATTAATTAATTGAAATTCGGATATAGCTCGCATCTCAGCAATCTCGGCCCAATTTTGGATTCGGGCTTCTTGAAAACCGGAGGTAAAAAGAAACCATGAAAACTCCAGATGATTCACGATACGATGTAGCTATATAGCTATGTTTGTATATATATATACATTCTTTACTTACTGGTACGGATTAGGATCGTTATTGGAACACCATCCCAAGGAGGGAGAAACTCCTCCTATGAAAGGGAGCTTTCTAGTCGTGCAAGCTGAGACGGCGGAAGAGGTTCGAGATATCTTGAGTAAGGATGTATATGCCACTTCTGGCGTGTGGGACATTGATAATGTAAGTTTGTTCCTATTCCAGAGATGGGGGGAGATATATATATATATTGGACGGCCATGGGCTAATGGTGTTTGTTTGATGGGTTTAGATGCAGATTACACCGGTAAGTTTGAGTCCCTGTTGAAGTCTTTTTAGTTTTGGGTTGGCTGTTTATTTGTTTCTTACTTTTGGTTGTTGGTAGATTAAATCTGCGGTTCGCAAACCTTTGTAGCCTTTCAATGGTTACGTTGTTATGGTTTTCGGGGGACAGAAATTTAGATAAATCCAAATGAAATTTACATTCTAATCAAAAATATGGACAAATGAGATATCTATCGTGACATGTACCGAGATGATGGCGGGCTATATGCCCGCCTTGACATATATATTATAAGAAGAAACCCGCAAGGGGTTGGATGGTATGCTCGGAGCCACCCTCTACAGCTTGGGCGATGGGTTGTCCTTCTTGAGCATGGCTTCGGCAACTTTACGGCGCTGGATTTTGCCTGTTGCGGTCTTGGGGATTTCATGGAGGATCCAGATCTAATTATGAATAATAATCAGTATGTCTTCTTAAAAGGGGAAAGGGGAAAAAAAAAAAACAAGGTTGAGCTACCTTCTTGGGAATCTTGAACTTGACGACTTTGGAAGCGATTTCGGATCGGAGTTTCTCAGCAGTCACACTTCCGTTCTTCTTCAACACAACAGCCACGCCGATATCTTCGCCATACATATCGTCCGGTATGGCAAATGACACAGCTTCACCGACATGCGGGTTTTGAGCAATGACGTTATCCAGCTCAATGGGGCTGATCTTCTCTCCGCCCTTGTTGATCAATTCCTTTATTCTGCCAGTGATGATCACGAATCCATCCTGGTCCTTCTTGCCTTGATCTCCCGTACGGAAGAATCCGTCCTTGGTGAAAGAGGACTTGTTTGCAGCAGGGTTGTTGAGGTATCCCTTCGTAACGTTCTCGCCACGGACGCAGATCTCGGCCTCCGATCCCTGGGGAACTTCTTTGCCGTCTTGATCGAGAATTCTTATTTCCACGCCTTGCCCAATACCAACACTTCCGGGCTGTCGTTTTCCTGGTGGGAGAGGGTTGCTGGTCATCTGATGTGCTGCTTCAGTCATGGCATAGGCTTCTAGAACTGGAGCACCGAAGGTCTTTTCCAGCTGGTGGAATACAGCCGGAGAGAGTGGAGACGAGCAGGAGCGAATGAAGCGGATATATGGAATAGGTGATGGGAGTGGGGATTTGAGTAGGATCTGGTGAATTGTCGGCACGGCAGTGTACCAGTTTGCCTTGTGTGTGGTGTAATCCGCCCAGAAATCGGATGCTGAGAACTTGGGGGGCACCACGACGGACCCGGCTGATAGAAGCGGGGCGAGGAAAGCGGCAAGTAAACCATGGACGTGGAAAAGTGGCATCACCAACATGGTGCGGTCCTTCTCTGTAAGAGTATAGGTGTCTTTGATGTTTTCTAACCGTAGCGTATTAGTTGTCTGCCAATATAGAGGTAGAAAAACGACCAACTTACTCATCGTTCGGGTAAGGTTTCTATGCGTCAGAGGCACCTATATTGACAGTAGTTCGTTAGTATCAAGCATGTGCAAGCCAGCGTGCAAGTGACGGCTCACAGCTTTGGGTCTCCCAGTTGTGCCACTTGTATGCAAAACAAGGGCGATATCATCAGGTTGCGCTGTTAGAACTGGCTGGTTCCCCTTTCCATCCAACTTCCCGTTCTCTTTCACATCCAGAACGATCTGGTTGCCATCGAAATAGCATTCCGCAATAGCGGCTTGGTATTTCCTTGCAGCTCTCACAGCTGGACCATCTTGCGCATATGATCCCCTTGGGACAAGCGCAAGAGCGGAGCTCAAATCATCGATATAGAACTCGAATTCGTCCTGCTTGTACGCAGGGTTGAGCGGAGCGGCAATTGCCCGCTGCCAAGACGAGGCGAGAAAAGAGACGATGAATTCATAGGAATTTGGAAGAGCAATTGAAACAGCTGCTCCGGTAGACACGCCCAACTGTGCCAGCTTCTGCTGGAATGTAGCGATGTCTGAAGCCAACCGTCTATAGCTGGCGGTGAAGGCGGGCGATCCCGGGACGATAACCGCGGGATTATCTCCGTGGTGAGAGAAAGAGGTTGAGAGCGTCGACATGATGAATTGACAGCGTGTTGTTGCACGATGGACAAGATCAACAAGAATGATATTTTAACGAAAGAAATATAAACACAGACTAAGAATATCGGCAACCAAGACTTTTTTATATCTGTTGGAGTTCTTTTTCTCCGCACGGCCAAAACTCCAAACCCCAAAAACGGACCGATGGGGGGGCTGACCACGCAAACACCGCAAACACGCCAAGTTCGGCATCTCAAACGTCGATGAGAGCATCAACGAAGAAACATCGTGAAGAACATCTCAAAGAGTTCAACACGAACACTGCCTCAAGATGTCCTCGCAGACAGGCCCTAAAGGGGGAATGTCCCTGTACGCTAATCTCCTCGACACATCAGAACCCTCTCAGTCTCCGGGAAGCAGCTCCCGTGCTCCCATTGCCTTTAAACAAGCATCATCATCATCAGCAGCACCAGAGTCAGAAAATACGCAAGATGACACAGCTGCAAAGAAGCAGCAGATAAGTGCCGGTAGAGCATATACCCTTCCCATCCTGTGACCGACGTGATTTGCTCACTGTTCCCACTTGGAATCTTTTCTGGATTTTTGTAAGCTACAGCTTCTTTACGGTTCCAGCCTACAAAGAGACCACAGCTAGCTTCTCAGAAGCTTAAAGCAAAACCCACTATCACAAGACCGCCTGTTATAGGCACCTCTCAGAACACCGCGCAAGCAGCCCAAGCTCCCGATCAAGGAAACACCACCAATGCCACAGCGTCTACAAACCAGCAACCTACGAAACCTACCCTGGCAGATTGGGCTGCAACCCAGGACGATGACGATGTGAATGGGTTTTATGGCGGGGAGAAGCGTCAAAGAGGCGGTAGAAAGAAACGCAAGAAGAACAGAGACGCGGATACGGTTGTTCAGAACTGGGATGACATCTATGACCCCTCACGGCCGAACAGTTACGATGAGTACAAACATAGTGATGAGAAGATACGGGAGGTTAGAGAGTGGAAAGACCGCCTATATGCTCATCGGATGACACGGAGAACTAGCAGCAGGATGGACAGCAGTGATGATGAATATCCAAGGGTGCAAATGAACAGTATGTTCTGGCGAACCTGACCTCAAAAATATGTGTTCATTTACTCATGTCTCTTTCTCTTTAGAACGATTTGCGCCTCCTCCACAGTTCGCACCACCTCCGAATCTCAATCAACCGCCTGCCCGCACCCCAGAACCGGAGGAGGAATATTCTGAAGCCGTCCCCCAGCCAGCTGTTGAAGTTCCCAATGACCAGAGTGGTGATGATGCATACGCTCGACGGCTACAGATGAGCCAGGTCACATCTCAAGCACCGCTACCACCACCCCCGCCACCCCCTGCTCAACCGACACCTCCTCAACCCCCAGCTTATGCAGGTGCAACTATATCGCGCGCACCAGTCAGGTACACCCTACCAGCCGCCCCTGAAGAACTTCCCGCTACAGAAGCCGAGCTTGAGGCTACGTTTGCCGGTGAAAATGAAGCAGCCGACCAAGAGCCAAACGCGGATGCCCCTCGTTCTTTGCGCCCAGGCCAAAAGGGCTTTGCCGAAAGACTACTTACAAAATACGGTTGGACCAAAGGCTCCGGGTTGGGCGCCAGCGGCTCTGGTATAGTCAACCCACTTCAAGTTAAAGTCGAAAAACAAAAGAAAAAGCCAGACTCAGAGGGTGGTGGCTTTGTTACGCAAAGCGCAAGAGCGAAGATCATTGGTGGGAAACGAAAGAAAGAAGAGGAAGGGAAGTTTGGTGCTATGTCTGAGGTTGTTGTTTTGCATGGAATGGTCGATGGATTGGACATTGATGCGGAAATGGAATCCGGTGACTTGATGCAGGAAATAGGAGAGGAATGTAACGAAAAGGTACGATTCCATCTCATCTTGCCTACCCACGTCATTTTCGATGCTAATAGTCAATATAGTACGGCCGGGTTGAACGAGTTTTCATCGACCGAAACAGTGAGGGTACAATTCCTGTTTTTGTAAAATTTACAAATCAACTCTCGGGGCTACGGGTAAGTTAATCTGGTTTACTCTAATTATTTTTCCACCTGCTCACACATACTGACATGTTTATCAGGCTGTGAATGCGCTTGAGGGTCGCGTTTTCAACGGTAACACCATCACGGCCCGGTTCTTTGATACCGAGAAATTTGAGAATGGTGTATACCAATGATGAATGTACGTTTGCTGAGTGTTTGCGGTTTCTATAATGATAGCTGTCCATGAGGAGTTTGCGGTTTTAAGGAGTATACAGTTTAGATAAGGACTGTCACTTTTTGTATTACCACAGCCTGATGTGTAAGAACAGCGGTGATTGAAACACAATAATAAATTATTGATAAAAATGTATAATATACATTATAAAACTCAAGAACGTGCCGACATTTTTTCCACATTCCATCCATAAAGCTCAACTTCAACATTGTCTTTCTTTCCCTTCTTGGAATCATACTTGACCTCAAACTCAAGCTTCTCGCGCGGGAAAAGGGTAACGTAGTTATCAGACCAGAAAACCGGAGTGATCTCCTCGCCCTCGTTATCTAGGAGGTTCATCCGGATGAAGAAAGCAGGGACGTCAGACTTGTTCTCAAGAACAACGCGCGTCTTACCCCATTTCTGGACAACAGCAGCTTTGATAGTCGCTGGAGCTAGTCTATCCAGAGCCTTATAGTCGGCATACTTAGTTACGGGGGTATGGAAGGAGGTGGTGCCATTGTAGTTCATCTCGTCATCTTCCTTTGGAAGCCAGTGGACATTGCGGCTGAGAACTTCCTTTCCGTCCTTGACAGTGATTCTAAGGAAGCCGACGTCCTTGATGTCATTTCTAGCCTTGAGGGTACCGATGCGTTTTGAGGTGTTGGGAACTGTATCAGTCTTGATCTGCTTGTGGGCGAGAGATTTGCCTTGGATGTCGATGAGGTCGATGACGATGTTCCTGTTGCCCTTCTTGTCAAGAGACTGGTTGATAAGGTGGATCGACGAGTCATTATAGCTGAATACGGCGTGCTCCATTCGGGCGCCGATCTTGGTGCCGAAATATGAAGCGGATGGGCGAAGGTAGAAGTCGAAAAGCTGCCAGTGGAGTTTTGGCCAGGCTCCGTTCAACATCCAGTAGATCCTGTGTGTCGTTATGGTTAGTTTGCGAACACCTCATTAAAGACAACATGGAGAGACTTACAAGCCTGTTGATGGGATTTCAAAGCTTCTCCCGGCCAAGTATGATTCGAATTCGGAACGTGTCGCTTCGTAATCCATGATTTGAGCCTTGAGTAGATAATCGTCGAGGCTCTTGGGCTTGCCATAGCGGTTGAACATGCCATTGTTATAGATCGTGCGGTTATGGAACACATTCCGAGACTGGTGATATAGGTTCTTATGAGGGTTGACCCACAAGTCTTCAATATCCTCCTCTGTGAGGAACCGCTTGAGACTGCTGATTTCTGGAGTGCCAACACCGGGGCCAAGTTCAGAGCCAAATCCGAAAGCAGCACCAAATTGACCAGAGTACCAGTAGTTTGGTGGAACCCACTCATAGGGGCCTGCCATTTTCATGCCCGCTGGGCCCATGAGCTCAGGGTAGCCTCGCTTAGCAGCAGAGGAAACGATGGGAATGTCGAGGTCCATACGGTCGATGGCATCTAAATAAATCTTTGTAGCCCTTTCGTCGGTCCAATAATCAGAACCTGCAAGCCACATCAACATGCTTGGATGGTTTTGCATCATAGCAGCTTCATGCAACATGGATATATTTCCGGTTCGATAGTCCTCATCTTGCCATAGCTCACCATCACCCTGGTGGTTGTATGACCAGGCTTCCCATTTATTGCAGCATTCCCACCCAGCCATAACCATCATCCCCAGGCGATCGGCGATTTCATAGAGTTCAGGGTGTTCCTGCTTTCCTTCAAGGCGGATGGTATTCATTCCCATATCCAGCATATATTTCATCTGGGTCTCGAGCTTTTCAGCATCAAAGCGGAGGAATAGATCGGAAGTATAACCCGCACCAACCACGAAAAATGGATGGCCGTTAACCTGGAACTCGACGTCTTCGTAGGAATTAAGGCTCTTTGAAACATGTCTTATTCCGAAATCCCGCTCTTCGGTGATGTCGGAAACTTTGTGGTTGACAAGCGCCTTGAGACCAACGGTGTACAATGGCTGTTTGCCCCATGCTGCAGGCCACCAGATCTTTGGGTTTTTAATATCAACCTCAATGGAAACGATTTTCTCTTCAAAGGGACCAAGCTCATATTGGGATGAAAGTGGTATACGCTTAAAGCCGTGTTTCTCCTTGATCACACCCGTGAGCTTGCCCTTGACCGGTTTGCCTCCGTTATTTTGTAAATCGACTTTTACTGTGACTTTGACCTTTTGAGCGCTGGGGTCTTTGAAATCGGTTGCTATACGGGGTGGGGAAGCTGATACAACGCCGGTTTGGTAGACCTCGACGTTACGCCATATTCCGGTACCGTTATCTGGAGGGTTCGGGTTCCAATCGACAAAACCTACTGCAAGGTCTCGATTGTACTCTGTGGGGTAGGCGCTAACAACAATACAATTGTTACCCTCCCTGACGAAGTCCGTTATATTGTATTTTAGACCGCCGTATGCGCCAACTTGAATATTTTTTGTCGCAACTTCTTCGCCGTTGAGGTAGATGTCGGCTCTGGAGGAGATACCATGTGTCTGCAGGAAGTAGTGTTGTCCTTGCTCTGGCTTTAGCTTAAATTCTTCTCGGTACAGCCAATTGGAATCGAAGGCGGAATAGTCCACGGTAGTCTCAAGGTTGTCGGTGAAGAAAAGGCTGGATTCTTCGTAAAAGCCGCTCTCGATGAGACCAGCCATAACAGTAGCCCGGGAGCTGACACGGTGCCATGAGGCAACATCAACTCCCTGCTCGGACAGAGCGGAGGGATGATCAGAAACAAGTTTTTGAGATTGCATGTGCCATCCTGGAATTACCGCTTTGTCTCCAGCGGAGGACACAATAGCCGCATGATGGCCTCCCCCCTGGTAGTCCAGGGCAGCGGCATGACCGGGTAAAAATGCCCCGAGGAGGGTGGAAATGGTAAGCAACCCAACCATATCTTGAAGAGAGCCGTGGGGATAAACAGCAGCTGCTCAAGATTTGACGAGCTTTTCCATGATGGCCGGGTCACCCAGGGCTTTTTAAATTGAGCAACATCCTAGGGTTGTAATTTGCTCTACGACAAGACGTAGCCTCCAATGCTACCCCGGGCGGCGGCACTTTCGTTATTCCCCAGGCTGGGGGAAACTTTAACGGCTTCAGGGGCCGCGAGCGGTGATCTGGTAAGCACGCCGAGAGAGCTATTTCCAGCTTGATATGCATCGGCCTACATTTACGAGCTTTTGGCAAGGGATCGCCGTCAGATTGAAGAGGAGGGCGACGATCACGTGCGTGGGGGTACTTGAGCTGGGTGGGCTCTCCATATTAATATGGAGGGAGTAAGCCCACTGACAACGTCAGGTTCTGCGCGGGGAACTTCTTGACTGCTCGATATGTGCATATTTGGCGTGGGCTGAGAATATGAGGATATTTGCTCAAAGGGGAGCTTATTTCAGCAGTCCTATACCCAAGCTATTCATGGTGCTGGAGCCATGTTGAACCACCGAGCGTTGGAAATGGCAGCTTTTGATGTGATGAAGCAGGATAGAATGAAGCTTTATTGACTCCGTTACAAAATGTTAGCGTCAAAATAAGAGTTGGATTACCACAGTTGGCCCTAGGTCGGCTTACCTGCCAATTCCATTCATCATAGTTATGGTGACAATGGTCGATTTGATTTCACGGCTGTCAGCTTGACTGAAGCTATCGAGAGGGGTAAATTAACGAAATCCCACCCCAAGATTTGGTCAGGATCAATAGATCCACCAAATCGGGGCCCGTTTGGCTCTTTGATATTGGACGGGTGGTTTGCTCGAATGACGGCATGATACTTGGGGACCATATTTTGCCAGTTCGGAAGAAGATAACATGCTCTCACTTGACGCACAGCCATGAAATAGTGGAGGCAGATGTCTGTGATTGCAACATGAGGTTGGCTGGAACAGCCGATTGTCTTCTCCAATGCCGGAGTCCTAGTCTGATAACCCCCACGTTTTAACTCGGAAACGACAAGGTTCAACAGCACACCCCGATTACGGGTAAAGTGGGCATTTTGCGGAGTAATGTGGTCGAGAGAGAAGTTCTGTGGGGATAAATCTGAAGATCATCTTTTCTCGAAGCACTGCCTGGTGCCTTCAAGTCTTCAGGCGGCCAAGAATTGAAGATGGGAAGGAAATGCAAAATATTAGGCTGCCGTTGTGGTCAGGTATACGCAAATGGCCTATCGTGCTCCGTCCATCGATACTGCGCTTGATAGTTCGCCCTACGACAGCTGGGAGGCAGTTTAAATCCCACGCCGAGAGGGGTGAAGCCGTACTGGAGAAGCTCGCTCGACCGAATGGATTTTCGGCACGCCAGAGGTGGGACACTCGCCTATGCTTGATCCTACCGGTTAGCTACCAAAGATTGCTTGCTTCCTCTGCAAATGATATCAATCCTTAGCTTAAGCGAGAGAGACGGTATGACCGGAATTTTGGGTAATTAGCAGGCTATTCACTTTTAGCAAATGCACTAGAACGCAAGTTTCAACAAGCCACAACGTTGGATCGCATGCTCGGGGGTTTATTTCGGCGAGCTATCAACGCCGCCATAGTGACAATCCGAGAATAAGATTGCTCGGACGTCATATTTCTTGTTCGGAATTGCCTAAATGACGCACTAATCGCCGAACTGATCACTAGCTGCCAGCATTGTGCAATTTCATCCGACGTTACATTTTGAAGGATCTGAAAGCTGGATAAGGCAGCTCGCGAGCAACGCTGGCTCTTAGCACCAAGGTGTGTTCATAAAATCTGTTGCAAGTTTGGGAGATTTTGAGGAATGGCCCTTGAAGGCCTCCTTTGAACTAAAAGCGGTACGGAGGTATCCCTGTCATAGCCGTGATCGAGAAGTCCCCTTGTCCTTCACGACAAGTACGAATCTCGAAAGTTAGTGCTTGCTGGTTAAGAGTGGCTTTCTATCATCTAGAGAAAGATCTTCTAAAAGGACTCGGTAGAATATAACATAGTCTGTAGAGATTTATAGAGCTGAAGGTTGGAAAAGAAAATGAGTACAACCTTAGAGCTCTCATAGCCTTGAACATATCGCCAGGTTATCCCTGTGGATGTACCGTGGAGGAGCACGTGACTACCCCACAGGCTGCTCTGCTGCGGCAAACGACAAACGACTAACAAACCACCAGCATCAGCTGAGCAACACAACAGAAACATACCGAACTTCTCTCCTAAGATTCCCTTTGCCTCTGCTAAGCGGTAGCTGAACTGACATAACAGGTGCTGAGCACTCTCTCCATATCGTCTCTTACTACCTTCAATTTTGTACCTATCTTGCGAGGGATCTTCACTGGTCAACTATCCTCTTCTGATTTATTCTCTCACATCTCACCAAACCTGAACAAGGCTACCCTCTGCTTTACTGTTAATCGCCAATACTTGAAATATCTACTCTGGTCCTTTGCCGAAATGTCATTGTGTTTGAACCGGCTAACTGAAGAAAGGTAAATATTTTCTTGCGCCCAATCTCACTCTGGGTTAAATCGCTGACCGGTTGTCTATTTAGGAAACAGTGGCGTAGAGACCACCCGTTCGGGTTCTATGCAAAGCCCTACCGTACTGCTCAAGGCGTATTAGACCTAAAGAGATGGGAATGTGGCGTGCCAGGCAAGGCAAAGACGCTGTGGGAGGGAGGCCTATTTAAGCTTGATTTTATCTTCCCCGACGGTAAGTGATGTTGAACTAACGCCATGAGAGAAGAAGATTCGCTAACTATATTTGCCATAGAGTACCCAACAAAGCCACCTAAATGTAAGCTTGATCGAGATTTACACACCTCCCTTCATTCTTTCCCACATTTCCATCAACAGTCGACCTTATTCTAATGTGTGTATTCGATAGGCAAATTCACCCCTCCATTGTTCCATCCTAATGTCTATCCTTCTGGAACCGTCTGTTTGTCGATCTTGAACGAGGAAGAAGCTTGGAAGCCTGCAATCACAATTAAACAGATACTTCTTGGCATTCAAGACCTGCTTGATGATCCAAACCCAGAATCACCTGCCCAAGCGGACGCGTATTCCTTGTTTAAGAAGGATAGGCCTGCATACGAAAAGAAAGTGCGCCAGATCGTCAAAGAACACCCCGCAATATGATTCTAGGGCACTCTTCGTTCATTTATGGCACGACATCACGACCCCCTGGTTTAGTTACACGGGTCCTATATTGCAGTCGTCGCGGCCATCTTCTCTTGTTGCACCTCCAAAAGCCCACTGTTTCAATGCTCAACTTCTTGCCACTTTTGATCATGGAACTATATGGGTGGCGGCAAGAGGGGAACTGTGGATAGAAATCCCGGCTTCTACTAAAGCTTTGAATTTCACATAACGATTTCAGCATGGCGTTTTTGCGGAGGAATGGCGCATTTTCAAGACTTTACAATGAGACAATGAAAACTATCATGACAGCGTCTGTTTTCTGATTTCATAGATACAAACTAGCGCGAGTTTTCAGGGTTCAGGATAGAGCCTGGAAGCATCGGTTTTCAGGATACTAGCAACCAAAACAATCAGAGAATTGAAGGATAATTGTTGTTAGCTGTTCGGTATCTTGGTTGAAATCACCCTTGTAAGACGACGTGGGGTGGGCGTCTCTACCCCTTGCGCCCTGCAGACGCGGTGGTCGGTAATATATTACGCCATGGTAAGTTTGAGCTGACCAAACAAGCACCCTCATTGGCCAAACCGAGTTTTACCGGGTAAAATCCGTTACCAAGCAAGCGTTCCCCCGGAGGAAAAGAAAAAAGTCGCCAACCCTTATCTTATCGGATCCACCATCCCGCCATCCAGCTTTTTTCATCAAAGGTGGTGACTCAAACTTTTCGCCTTTTTTTCTCCTCCCCTTTGCTCGCCTGCGTATAAAAGATTGTACATCCTCCTGGAGATCTTGACGGTACTGGATCTTCTTCAATTTTACTGACTCTTGACCTTCAATTGGTGCTATTTTCTCATCTATCACTTTTCACCCCTCATAGAAGCCAACCTAGCAAGATGTGTGGTATATTTGCTTGTCACTGGTATGCGCAGCGTCACCCTCGCCTCATCCCACTGCTCCTCTCCTAGAACCGGGAGCTGGCCTCGCCAGTCATCTTTCATGCGATTTTTGAGACTGTTTTCCAGTATACTAACCAATTGTACCATCTAGTCATTCTGACATCCAAAAGTTTAAGCCTACGGCTTTGCGCATGGCCAAAGCGTGAGTCGCCCAAACCCCCCCATAAGAGAAGTTGTTGTTAGATGCCTTCCTGGACTTCAACTGATATCTTTTGCTTGGAAATAGTGTGCGACATCGTGGTCCTGATTGGAGTGAGTAGCGACGCCGATTTCGGCCCCTTGCAGGTTACTCATGACTCATGCATCTGATAGGTGGAAACTTCATTGGCAATAACACAAGTCAGTATATACTCTTGAATGATACAATCGAGCTGCTCAATTTACTGACCGTGAAATAGTCCTTGCACACGAGCGATTAAGTATCGTCGGAGTTGGTAAGCTTTCGCCCTGCGGAAATATCTTGATCGTTAGTGACGACAAGTCAAGGTTCTAACGCCAGGACGGCAGATACTGGCGCTCAACCCCTTGTGAATGACGACGAAACATTGGCTCTGGCAGTCAATGGCGAAATATATAATCATAGAATTTTAAGAAAGGGATTGAAGGCTCCTTATCCCTTCAAAACCCACTCCGACTGCGAGATTATCATCCCATTAGTACGTCTAATTCCGACCAACAGGGAAGGAAAGCAAATGATACTAACAGGACTTTTTCTGATAGTACATGGAGCATGGCATCGACGCGCCAAAATTCCTCGACGGAATGTTTTCGTGGGTTTTGTTCGACAAGAAAGAAAACAGAGTAGTGGCTGCCCGGGATCCTATCGGAATAACCAGTTTTTACCAAGGATGGTCTTCGCAAGAGCCGGATGCCGTTTTCTTCGCCTCAGAGCTCAAATCGCTCCATCCTGTTTGTGATAAGATCATCGCTTTCCCTCCTGGTCATGTTTATGATTCGAAAACCGGTGAGACAACTCGATATTTCGAGCCAAAATGGTGGGATCCGGCTCAAGTTCCCTCGGCGCCAATTGATTATCTGGCGATCAGAGATTCGCTAGAAAGATCAGTGAGGAAGCGCCTGATGGCTGAAGTCCCATATGGTGTTTTGCTATCTGGGGGTTTGGACTCAAGCTTGGTTGCCTCTATCGCGCAACGGGAGACTTTGAAGATGCAAGCCGCTCAGAGGGCTTCCAACAGTGATGCTGACGAATCAGGCCTTGTTGGCATTGACGATGACAATGAGCTCTCTACTGTTTCCACTCTTGCCCAGCTGCATTCATTCTCAATCGGTCTCCCCGGCGCACCTGATACCAAGGCCGCAATGGAGGTTGCTAAATACCTCGGAACGAAACACCACGCGTTCACTTTCACCGTTGAAGATGGTCTCAATGCTCTTTCCGATGTCATCTATCACTTGGAAACCTATGATGTGACCACCATCCGTGCTTCGACCCCAATGTACTTGCTGAGCAGGAAAATCAAGGCAATTGGAGTGAAGATGGTGCTCAGTGGAGAGGGAAGTGACGAAATTTTCGGCGGTTATCTTTATTTCCATGCTGCACCAAACAAGGAAGAGTTCCACACCGAAACCGTGCGCCGTGTGAAGAACCTCCATTTTGCAGACTGCCTGAGAGCCAACAAGTCCACATCTGCGTGGGGTCTTGAAGCGCGTGTTCCCTTCTTGGACAAGCAGTTCCTCGAAACCTGCATGGGAATCGACCCTGCCGAAAAAATGATCACCAAGGAGAGGATCGAAAAGTACATTCTCCGAAAGGCGTTTGATACCAAAGACGAGCCAAACGCCAAGCCGTATCTGCCTGACAACATCCTCTGGCGCCAGAAGGAGCAGTTCAGTGACGGTGTCGGATACAGCTGGATTGATGGCTTGAAGGATGCTGCCGAAGAACATGTCACCGATGAGATGATGAAGAACCCCAAGCCAGAATGGGGCCAAGATATCCCCGATACCAAGGAAGCGTATGTATCCCGCCCTGTTTGATTATCAGTCGAAACAAGACACTGACTGATCGACTATAGATACTGGTATCGCATGATGTTTGACGAACTTTTCCCACCGTACTGTGCTTCAACCGTCATGCGGTGGACACCAACGTGGTCAAAGCAGTCCGACCCAAGTGGACGGTATGTTGTCTCACCTCTAGAGTGGTACAGGTTTTGAATCGACATGCTGACAATCGATATCTAGCGCTATTGCCACTCATCAAGCTAAATATGACTCTGCGTAAATAGCAAGCACATCTTTCGTCTCACCCTCATCTCTTTCTTCAACAAAATATGTTTATATGGGACCGAACAACCGAGTTTTCAAAACGGTTTAGATGGACCTTATTTCTTTCCCCTTTAGAACCCGCTTTAGGCACCAAGATCATGTCTCCATTTCGTTTAGCTTTTTCGTCTTATACACTAGTGATTGGTTCTCACGGTTTTGCAATTTGTTCATCTGGATATGATCTCTTGGTCTCATTTTAGGCTCATAGAAAGCAACCGAGGTTGGTTTTAGCAGGTTCGGATTCTTTTATTGTGTTTTTTGGAAGCGAACCAAGTCAACGGTTGCCCAACATTTCATTTGTGATAGATAGATATTTATGGACAACTCATAGAAATAGAACTCTCGATGACTGTCCATCAGGAACAACTCCTCCTGCCGTTTTTGGTCACACCGATGCACGTGACCCAACGGGTAGACGAGCAGCCAATAGGCGTCTCTGCAGTGCCACGTGACGCTCCTTACCGCTTTGTTTTTGTTGCTCCGCAGTCCCGTGACCACCAGTCCAATTTGGGACTTGTTCCTTTTCGACTTCTTTTGACTTCTACTTTTCGTCAACTTCAACGCTCACGGTTCAACGACTTTTACTGCCCAACGTCCGCTCTTCTTTTCAATCCATCCTAATACCCATATCTCGCTATTCAATATGGCCGCCCCAGCTGCTTTCAGTGACATTGCCAAAGCTGCAAATGATGTATGGATGGTTCCCCCTGTCAATTGCTGATTTCTTGCGCCAGCACGTAATTCCGATTGCTTCATTCATACGTATACAAGAACATTGGGAGGCTAATCGCACTCTTAATAGCTCTTGAACAAGGATTTCTATCACACCAGTGCCGGTATGTATGCTCTGTCTATGTTTCGATTCACGAATCCGGCTAATAAATATCTTCGCCAGCCAACCTTGAGGTTAAGTCCAAGGCCCCTAACGGCGTTACCTTCAACGTCAAGGGAAAGTCTGCCCATGAGGGACCAATCAATGGATCTGTAAGTCATACTCTTTGTGGCGTGTTGATAAGAGATGAGGACTAACGCTCGAATGTCATAGCTCGAAGCCAAATATGTCGATGCCCCAACCGGTAATAAACCCTCACTTCCATACACCCGAAACGGCAACCCAATTGAACCCCGTAGAATCAAGCGCACTGGTGTTTTTCGATCTGGCACAATATGCATACATACTGGCGATTCAAAACGAACAAAGATTTTGCTGACATTCTCCCCTCTACCAGGCCTCACCCTTACCCAAACCTGGAACACTGGAAATGCTCTTGACACCAAGCTTGAGCTCGACAACAACATTGCCAAGGGCTTGAAGGCTGAAGTCCTCACCCAATACATTCCCTACTCTGCATCCAAGGGTGCCAAGTTGAACCTTCACTTCAAGCAACCCAACCTTCACACCCGTGCTTTCTTCGACCTCTTGAAGGGACCCACCGCCAACTTCGATGCTGTTCTCGGCCACGAAGGTTTCTTGGTTGGTGCTGAGGGTGGCTATGACGTCCAGAAGGCCGCCATCACCAAGTACTCCGCTGCCGTTGCCTACTCTCTCCCAGAGTACTCTGCTGCCATCACTGCCTCCAACAACCTCAGCCTCTTCGCTGCTAGCTACTACCACCGTGTCAACGCTCAGGTAGAGGCCGGTGCCAAGGCTACCTGGGACTCCAAGGCCGGAAACACTGTCGGCCTCGAAGTTGCCAGCAAGTACAGACTTGACCCATCTTCCTTCGCTAAGGTATGAGACACTTTCAATTATTGTTGTTATTTGAAGAACCTGGGCTAACCTAATATTTTCTCTTGTCTATAGGCTAAGATCAACGACCGTGGTATCGCTGCTCTTGCCTACAACGTCCTCCTCCGACCTGGTGTCACTCTTGGTCTCGGTGCCTCGTTCGATACCCAGAACCTCAACCAAGCTGCCCACAAGGTTGGAGCCAGCTTCACTTTCGAGGGTTAAATTCTTTTCAATGATCGATCCTTTACACAGGCTTATTTAGACTAGTCCTCCTCCGTGTATAATCTTATAGCTGATTTTCTGGCATGATGTCACATAGTTCAATAACCCATATTTACGTTGACTTTTGTTTAGTCAATTTGTGTATTTGTACTTGGCAATTGAATTAAATACACCTTCCGCAAGCCTAACTCCATGATTTCCTGCTCCGGCAGAATCAACTATGTTACAAACACGTCTTTTATATAGAAGTATATGCGCGCGGGATCACGGCCTCAAATCAGACATGAATGCCCAGTCGCGGAAAAATTTATAATATACAGGTGCATCTAAAGTAAAAATCTCCCTCATGCTGCTCTCATTAAGTCAGTTCGGCTCCTTCTCTTTCTCTTTCTCTTTCTCTTTCTCACGGATTCCTTTCACCCGTGGTGGCCTGGTTGGAGGAGTTATGCCCGTTCCCAGACTCGCGAGTATCATTCCCGCGCCCAGAGCTCCAGATATCACGAGGAACCTAAAGCCGCTGCTAGTGCTATCAAACCCATCTAGCCCGCCAACACCTTCCTCTTGCGCCCGCTTTTTAGCGTCCTCCGCAGCTTTCGCACGCCGTAGTTTCCTTCGCGCGTCTTCATGAGACTGGGTCCGAAAATGCGATGTGGCATTGAAATGTGGGACTTCGTTTCTATACACAAATGAAGCGGGGTCCTCTGCAGGAGAAGAATATGTAGAAGAGGAAGCAGAAGCAGAGGGGTGATCGTGCGTCTTATATTGGGGGTTTGGTGCCTCACGATGCGCGTGGCTGCCATACGATCCGTGGGCGTAGAAACTAGGTGGCGGCCCTCTAAACGGTCCACGGCGTTTACTTAGTCCTGAAGGAGGGCGGGATCCGACGTATGATCCCCTGTGCGTGCTGCTTGTGTGTGTACCGGACGGAACGACAGGTCGATGAATGTTGTGGTCGTGATCGTAACGAGCGCGCTTGGTAGCGTTTGAAAGGACATGATATGCGGAAGATATCGCTGCAAACTTCGCAGATGCGTCTGGATCTGTTCGATTTCTATCCGGATGGTGCGCTAGGGAGAGGGCGTAGAATTTCCTAGGAGAAAGGAATGTACCAATCAGGGCAATTGTTCTGGGAATATCTGACTCTAGGCCATGAGCTCACTTTTTTATTTCTTGTGCCGTGGCTGTAACCGGGACTCCAAGGATGTCATAGTGTGTTTTGCGACTTTCGGCTGCCGCTGCGGCGGCACAGCTTGCAGTTGATGAGAAGTAGTTGACCCGGGGCCTTGTGGGGTCTATGAAGTATTTCAGGGCCGGCGATCTGGTCCATGGTTTATGGAGACAGGGCATCCCTCATTTCTATACGCCCGGTATGCAACTGAAGCAGGATACTGTGAGAGAACTCTTCTCTTTTTTTGCCGCTGTTCATCGTTCAACAGTTCGTGACTCGCCTGGGGCCCGAAAAATGGCTGGTGTAAAGATTAGATGAAACTGATAAGATAGGCGTTTGGCACGTGACACTAGGATGCGGGCGGCGCTTTGAGTCCGAGGGGGTTCTCGAGCGCCACAGAGGGGTTTGTTCACAAGAATACAATCGATATATCGCATATTAACGGGCCCTGGACCTTATCATCACTATATAACGTCCACTCGTCAAAATAAACCCCGGTGCGCCTTGCTGCGGGATAACCAGCGGCACAATCCACACGCCAAGCCGATATCCGCATTGCGGCACCGAAATCTTTTGTCACTCTCCCGCATCTTCATCCCACTTCAGGAAACAAAAGTACCACAGGCTCGTACACTACCCTCATCATGGCTGCTCAAGCTTCGTCGGAGCTTAACAAGCTCGACCGTAAGTACCCTTTTCACCCCCGTCTTCACCCATGCTGGTGGGTTTTCTATCAGGGTTTCACCGCTGCAAGCTTGATTCCATTGGCTGATTAGTTCGAGTCTTCAGTGAACAGCCAGGGTGATGCATCCAAGAGCCAAGCGCCTTCGCAAGGCCAGGCCGAGAAGGAAGATGCGGAAAATGGGGAATCTGATGACGACAAAGACAGCGAACAAGTAGCCGGAGAGGGTGCTGATGCTGGAACTGGTTAGTTTTTTCTTGTCAGGAAACTAGAGCAAATCTAACAGATCAGCTAACCCGGCCATCTTTTATCTGCAGAAAAGAAGAAGAAAAAGAAGAAACCCAAGAAGAAGAAGAAAGCCGGAGCTAAGACCCAGACCGATCCGCCGACCGTACCTCTATCTTCGTTGTACCCCAATAAGAACTTCCCTGAGGGAGAGATTGTAGAATACAAGGATGATAACGCATACCGTACCACAAACGAGGAGAAGCGATATCTAGATCGACTGAATAACGACTTCCTCACCGAGTATCGCAAATCAGCCGAAATCCATCGACAGGTCCGCCAGTATGCGCAGCGGAGCCTTCTTAAACCAGGCAAGAGCTTGACGGAAATCGCGGAGGGAATAGAAAACAGTGTCCGCTCTTTGACCGGCCATATGGGATTAGAAGAGGGAGACAGCTTAGTTGCTGGCATGGGTTTCCCAACTGGTTTGAATATTAACCACTGTGCTGCCCATTATTCTCCTAATGCTGGAAACAAAATGGTTTTGGAATATGGCGATGTCATGAAGGTGGACTTTGGTGTCCATGTTAATGGCAGAATCGTTGACAGTGCCTTCACCGTTTCTTTTGATCCGGTTTATGATAACCTACTCGAAGCTGTGCGAGAAGCCACAAACACTGGTATCAGGGTATGTGCCCCCCGCTAGAACAGACACACTACAAACTTATATCTTATGACCTATGTTACTAACTGGATGCTATAGGAAGCTGGTATCGACGTTCGTTTGTGTGATATCGGTGCTGCTATCCAAGAAACTATGGAAAGCTACGAAGTCGAGTTGAATGGAACCACTTATCCAGTCAAAGCCATTCGCAATTTGAATGGCCACACCATCGGACAATATGAAATTCACGGAGGAGAGAACGGTAAAAGTGTGCCGATTGTCAAGGGAGGAGACCAAACCAAGATGGAGGAAGGTGAAACTTACGCCATTGAGACTTTTGGAAGTACCGGCAAGGGATATGTCAGAGATGATGTATGCAAGCGCCATCCCCCCAGTCACCTTGCTCACAATGTCTAAACCGCTGACCCTTTACGAATAGATGGAAACCTCTCATTACGCCAGAGTCCCCAATGCGCCTAATGTTCCACTTCGCTTGTCTTCCGCAAAGAATCTTTGGAACGTAATCAACAAGAACTTTGGCACATTGCCCTTCTGCCGCCGTTATCTAGACCGCCTGGGACAGGAGAAATACCTTCTCGGGGTAAGTTGATCACACTCGCCATTTTCTTGATCTACTTATACTCACAATTATTTTTAACAGTTGAATAACTTGGTATCGTCCGGAATGGTGGATGCCTACCCACCACTTAGCGATATCAAGGGGTCGTACACAGCTCAGTTTGAACACGTAAGTTGCTCCCGCAATTCTAAAGTTGATTTAACCCATTCGAGGAGCTAACATATCCGCCCCTAGACTATTCTGTTGCGACCAAACGTAAAAGAGGTCATCAGCCGAGGTGATGACTACTAGAAGGCTATGTTTGATGTCAATGGTTTAAACTGTATGCCCTGGTAACAGGGGCATGGGTTTTATCCTGATTTTGAGCCTTAATTCCCAATACCTAACGACCTTTAAACTATCAAATGGGTGTCCCTAGTTTTAGGCCGTAAAATCTCAAACAAAATGACAAGACTTGGGTTATATATCAGTAGTTCTAGAATCTATTGCCCGTTCTGACATTAAATCACCATTATCACCATCAATCATCATCTAACCATTAGCAGCGAACAGCCACCATTATCCATTGTTGAAACATACAGCAGCCGAGCACTTCCATCATGGAATGGCACAAATATCACCCCGTTCGAATCCTCGCGAAAAGTTGGGTGGTATTTGGCAGACCTCTTCGACCGATATCGATGCCTTGAAACAGATTCGTTCCTCGTCGAGAAATTGTCAAAAGCCATCACCGTGTTCTCTCTCTCTCTTTTCCCCCATTTCTACAACCCTCCTACGCAACTCTTTGAATCGGACTTGTCCCGATAACCACTTGGTTACTATCGCAAGCTTCATTTTTGGGAAAGTGCGGATAGTTCAAGCAACGTGCAATCCATCAGACAAATTTCCAAAACTCCTCTTCTCTCTAAAAGCCATCAAGGCCTTTGGCTAATCGACTTGTAATAAGAATGTAGCCGGCGAGGTTATGAAGTGGATTCTTAGTCCGTGTACCTGATATCTAACAGCCAAGACATTCCGCGTCAGGGGGTAAGGGGTAAAAAGAGGACAGTGACGAGTGGAAACGTCTGTATGAATGATTTTGCCGATACTCTCAAGTGCTGGAGAGTGCTAGAATCAGCAAGTTATTGAGTGGCGATATTCTACCATAGGCAGAGAGTGCATCTTCGAGGCTATGGCAGTTGTCTCAAACAGACAGTTTGAGGCTATCGTAAACATGACGCAAAGCAATTTAAACCGCTCACGTGACCAGTCAACACCCCGGCCTTGTTCAAATGTCCCGATAAGGCCAACCAGCGCTCCATCAACTACGAGACGAGAATGAAATTCAGATGTAGCTATGACGAGAGGCGAGAAATCAGATGTTCGTACTACAGAAGCAAGCAACTCCAATGAGGAAGAGGCCCGCTCTCTTCTGTCGGGACCATCCGTTATTGACGACGATGATGACGACCTAAGCCTTCACTCCAACTCCTTGGACGAAGCCCTGAAATCCCAAAATCACTCTGCTACAAAACTGCAGTCCTCGCTATCCCAGCCCTCACCTAACGGGCAGCCTCGCACTCCGCGCACACCCCATCGTGTAAGATTCGATCTTGAGAACAACGAACTCCCGGAACGGCACAGTCAATCTAGAGAAAGGGATGCATGGGTCGATGAGGAAGACTATTTCAGTGATGGCGCATCGCATCCGAGGAGTAGCACGGGGCAGTCCGCACCTCTGCTTACCGATATAGAAGCACCAAGCGTTACGGTCGCAACCTCGAATTCGGATTTCTTTCCAGAAGATCACTTGGAAAGCGCACGCCCAAAGAGTGGTTTGAGGAGTGCTTTCATGAATATGGCAAACAGCATTATCGGCGCAGGGATTATTGGCCAACCGTACGCTTTCCGCCAGGCTGGGCTGACAATGGGTGTAATTCTACTAGTTGGTCTAACCCTAGCGGTTGACTGGACTATACGATTAATTGTCGTCAACTCCAAACTCAGCGGCGCCGACTCTTTCCAAGCGACTGTTGAGTTCTGCTTTGGAAGGCCGGGGTTGATAGCTATATCTTTGGCTCAGTGGGCCTTCGCTTTTGGCGGAATGATTGCTTTCTGTATAATAGTTGGTGATACGATACCCCAGGTTTTATCTGGTCTTTTCCCTACGCTACACGAGATGCCATTTCTGTGGCTTTTGACAAATAGGTATGCCGTTATAATACTTTTTGTGCTGGGAGTGTCATATCCACTGTCATTGTATCGAGATATCGCAAAGGTAAAGCCCCTTAGTTCCTTAATTGCTAGAATCCCGCAGCCGCTGACCGTATACAGCTTGCCAAAGCCTCCACTTTTGCGCTTGTTAGCATGTTGGTGATTGTGGTAGCTGTGATATTCGAGGGCTCAAGGGTATCTTCTGACTTGAGAGGAGATGTCAGCGGCTCTCTGTTTGTCAATTCTGGATTCATCCAAGCTGTTGGTGTTATTTCATTTGGTAGGTCTCGTCAATATAATCCGTAACTTGTTGTCTTGCTAACTTACTTGTAGCTTTTGTTTGCCGTGAGTGACCATAATCCACTGCTGGATAGATTCTCGCCTAACCAATCTACAGACCATAATAGCCTTTTAATTTATGGCTCTTTAAAGAAGCCTACCCTAGACCGATTCTCACTTGTCACTCACTATTCGACTGGTATCTCGATGGGCATGTGTCTTATCATGGCTTTGGCAGGGTTTTTCTCGTTCGGATCAAAGACCAAGGGCAATATCCTGAACAACTTTCCCGCTGATAATATACTAGTCAATGTTGCACGACTGTAAGTATTCCATCAGATGTCGACACTGGGATATACCCTGTTAATTTGCTAATAATTCTGCGCAGGTGCTTTGGGCTGAACATGCTTGCGACATTACCTCTAGAAGCTTTCGTTTGTAGATCAGTCATGGAAACTTTCTACTTCCCCGACGAACCTTATAACCTCAACCGGCATCTCATCTTTACGACCGCCCTCGTCGTTACATCTGTGGTGATGTCCCTGATCACTTGCGATCTAGGATCAGTGCTTGAGTTAATTGGTGCAACTAGTGCCTGTGCTCTAGCGTATATTCTACCTCCGTTATGCTACATTAAGCTGAGTCGAAAGAGCTGGAAGTCCAAAATCCCAGCTTTCCTGTGCATTATATTTGGCTCTGTGGTCATGTGCTTCAGTGTCGTCCAGGCCGTGATTAAGATTATCAAGAGTAAGCCTCCGCCCAGTGTCTACACCTATGTTTCCATACACTTCTACTCTCGCCGGGGCCCGGCTAACTCGATACTTTCATATTATAGACGAAGGCGGTGCGACAACGTGTTAAATTCACCCGCTGGATTTAAATCAGCATATACCCTATTTTCATTTCATTTTATGTTATTACTAGAGATATAGAGTTTATACATATTTTAATTCCTTAAGAGAAGGATTTCTATATGAGGGTTCACCATATACCGAAGGGTATATAGGGCCAATTTCCAGTTTCTCGATTGTACAATATTGCTTGATACCCTGGGATTCTTTATGGTCATCTCTCCTGACTGTGGCCCGGTGTTCTTACCGTCTATACATGCATCTTGTTTGTTTATATATACCCCAATATAATAATGACCAAGCACATATGCCTAAATTTCTGGTACCCATTATACCCACTATAAGCATGGCACACACGTCGTTTTTGCATTTTTCTTTGATCATCCATTTGGCTTCTCTGTATGTCTCGGGAAGCAGGCGTTGCAGCAGTAGGGAGTCGCATCCCCCTCTATGTGCATGGCCTACCGCCAGCCTAACTTCATTTCCCATGTATAAATACCCTGGCCGTTTGAAGCGAGTGGCTGGATAAGATAGCTATCTCATTGATCTGGAAATTTTGGGGTACAGCGGACAGCGAACCCCCCTTCGTATAGCTGTATCATCTTTTCTTGTGATTCTGTCTCCTTGGACTTCAGAGAAGCCATATCTGGCTTGGATGCAAGACTCTAATGTCAAGCTTGAAACGTCAGGGATGTTTGTTTTTGAATAAATTCTTGTTGAATGTCCATAGAGAATCTTAGGTGCCTTATTCCTGAGCTCTTGCCGCCAATTAACTGGAATACTAGAGCATCAACTTGGTGAATGCAAGGCAGTTGGTTTCATGTCACTTAGATAAACTGTCAGTGTTCATTCACAGGTTCAGTTTCATCTACCATTGTTGACTATCCTGTGAAGCTTTGTGGTTGTTCACTAAGATATCCGTCTTTTTTTCATTTTTGCTACTTTCCTCTTTGGGATTTTCTGTTGCCCTGGGCTACTTGACGCCGACCTCACCTCATCTTCTCATCTTCTCCTCTCCTCACTTCATAACAACGCAACAGCTCTCAGCTATATCTCTTGCAACACAATTCCGATATCTCGATAGTCTTACTTCAAAAGACAGCGCTGCGATTGGTGAGTTACCTGCCTTGCATTTATTTCTATACAGTTTGATTGGCGAAGCATCTATCTTCCACAACACTATGTTTCTCACGAATTTCCCTCGAAGCAGCCTAATCCATGCTTCAGCCTATGCTCAACCGTCCTGCAACCATGTCAATATTCCTCACTTCTCTTTCATTACTCTCTACTCTTCGTGCCTCTGCAATTTGAGCACTCGTCTATCGCGCTCCACACCTATTCCAGCTAACTGGTACGTCACATCATAGGTATATTCGAAGATTTCCTTGTCGATTTCAGTCAAGCGATTCTAAATACCGGTGGGTGTCAGTCTGTACACCTATATCAGAAAGCAGGGTGGTCAATTCCTTCGCGACTTGACGCGCCAAAGCCGTCACAATGGCCGATAAGCCTGTAGAGGACGCTGAGCGCGTCAAGCGTATGAAGGCACTACAAATGGTAGGCTGTTTCTACTAATTTTTCCAAAACATATATCAGAATGTGCCTACGTTGACTAACTCGAATCCAGGCGGATTTGGGAACTGCGCGCCGGGAGTATATTTCAACTTCAGATCTTCCAAACAAACTCCATCAGGTCACCCAGGCCCAGGTTGAAGCTCAACGGGCTTCTAATATTCCCGGTTCAGAATCACACCGGCTTGCTGAAGCTAATCAGTCTCAGCTTAGTGCTTGGAATGGTATGGCTCAATTTCCCTCTCAAGATCTCCTTTTAGCGTGTATTCTAACAAGCATATAGAAGCATGGAAAACTATCGGTGGGGATATCGAAATGGAAGAGCTTGATTCTATGATGAACGGCCAAACACATCGTGCCCAGCTTACGAAGCTTATTATGGAAAAAAGTGGTCATAAGTCGAAACTTATGGAGTCGCTCACCGCATCCTCTAGAGGACGAAAAGCCGTTCGCGCAGGTTTAATGCATGGACGTGGTGGTGGTATGGTTGGAACTAGAGTTCGCAAACCGGCCGTGCCGGCTACTAAGTAAGAACCCCCTATTTATAAGGTAATCAGCTTGGAGGCCTTTTTTGATTTTTAAATCCAATATAGGGCGCCAGCTAGTAAGAGCAAGGCCAAGGCAGGCTCGCCAATTCCTTTACCACGCAAGCCAGAGCCACTGCCTGTAGTGAAAAGCTTCAAGGATCCTGCTAAGGCTTGCAACAATATTCCAAGCAGTGGTTCCAATAAAAGGGGCTGTCCTTATTTAGGAAAAACGCGAGCGTCTGTTGTGAAAACTAGACGTCCTATTCCTGCAGCGTACGTATCTGATCAGCATGGGCAATGTTTTTTCCCAGTTAGCTAACTTGAATCTCAGTAATAATGTGAACTTCGAAACGTTGCTCGCAGATTCTTCTACTTTTCTGGCAGCTATCCCTGGTATGGCATCGGGATCTAGCCCTAAACAGGCACAAAAAGATACGGAGAAAGCAAATAACGTTGAAACAGGAAATGTGAATCCGCCAGAACAGAGCCCAGCCACGGGTCACACTGCAGAACCGGAGACAACCCCAGAGGTTTCAAAAGCAGAACCCAGACGTCCAGATATGAAGATACATGTATTTACGAGCCTTTCTGCCAGTGGCTTTAACAAGGCGACTGACAGTGTAACGCAAAAGATAGATCATGGGTTTGGGACATGTCTACCGCAACCTCGACTACGCAATCCCACTTCAAAGGACAGCAGCTATAACCAATTGATACCTTCACTTGAAGCCAAAAAGCGAGACGAGGCCTCCGGCAGCGGCAAAATTAATGAAACGGAGCTGCTAGCAGATGAAATGGACCTCCTTGACATGAACGATGAGCCAAACGAAAGTGAGCCCCCAGTGGTAAAGCCTCCACCCGCTCAATTAGATGTGGAAAAAACTCCAGTCGTAAAGCTGCCAGAGGCTCTACCAGAAACGAAGAAACCTCCGGTCAAATCTTCAGATCCAGCTCAAGAATTGGAGAAGATATTGCAGATATTAGCCTGCCCTTCAGCGCTGACTCCGTTTGCGGTCGATTATTTCGAGTGGCGGAAAACCCAATTAATGGAGGAGATAATCTCAATTGGTGCATCGGCTACTCCGGTAGTCCAAAAACAAAAGGAAAATTTTGATATAATTGATCTCGGTACCGGAAATGCAGCCACACAATCCTCAAGAACACTCGCCCCCATTCCTCCTGAGCACACCAAAGAGCAGGAAGAGCCAACTCTTATCTCTATTGAAAGCGAGACAGAAAGCGAGTATGAAACTGCAGGGGGGGATGCTGATGATGAGGCCGATGATAAATCAGATAATGAGCCCATTGGCGGTGAGACTGATGCGAGCTCAAGCGGCAAGGGCGCTCTTGCGAAAAGTAGCAGGGATATGGAAGATATAACCATCGAAGCAGAAGATAGTACCGTTGGCCTAATCAGCAACGCTAATTGGGAGCTGTCAAACAAGTCCTTAATTGGAGAGAGTGCAGTAAGCCGCGAAGTGAAAAAGACTCAGCTACCCAAAGGGGTAGAGGGAGAGAATCTTATCGGGTCACGGTGGCTACCTGGTCGAACTGGGAATTTTGATGTGCAGCAACCTCAAACTAAGAAGAGTGTAGCTCCGAATGCCCCTTTTACTATCAAGAAAGACGCAGACGCCCCGGCGGCTGGTGCCATTAAAAGAAACGAGCCTCACACAGCACCAACTCCTGTTCCCACGGGTCCACTGGTCACAGTACAAGCGCCAATAGCCCCAGCACAGAAACTCCCAACCCCAGCTACTTCGGTGCCCATGGCACCGGCGCGGGCGATCCCAGAGCCAATCATCCCGTCACCGACCATTCGCCAGGCTCCAACTACCAAGGTTGAACCGCCTCGTCGATCCAAACTTCCAATGAGAGAGGTGCCAAATTTCCCCATATCCGCAGCTACCATGCAATATTTTTCGAGCGCGGCCACCCAGGGCAATAGCTCGATTTCTGATGAAAACACAAACCCTAGCAGTGGCAACGCCGGTCCACAGATCCATACTCGCAAAGCTTCGGGTAGCAGCCCCTTATCTCCGGCAGCACCTACTTTCCGTCCACACCTCGCTTCGCGATCAAAATCTAATAATCTTGAGATATCGCGAAAAGGAACCAGCGGCCGTCAGTCCAGTCAGCATTCCCAACTTTCGTCCCCATCCCCCAAAGCTAATACGCAAGCATCTGAACAGATTTCTAAAAGTATCTTCGTTATCGAAATGGAAAAGCGCGGGATAAAGGTGAACTTCGCAAACTACTACGAGGAGAGCCAGTTAAGAAAGTCATAATGTCCGATTTCTCTATGTTAAGCCATGCAGCCAACCATTTGTGATTGATTCCTTTCCCCATACTTTCTCACCCACTCTGTCCTGCGCCATCTCGTTTCCTCGTTGATTTTTCTTCCAGGGCCTTCTGGAGCATGACCGCTTTTCATGCTTCTGATCGCTTTGCATTCCATCTCTGACCCGAAGTATACCCCTGTGTATATGAGGATTTTCGCTGGCTGTCCGCTTGCTCCTCATATTCGTGATAAACCACGTTCGGGTGGGCGGTTTTCAGTTTCACCGACTTGGATGTTTTCACCATGGTCATTTGACCTTGTACGTGTGTATTTTCTTTGAAAATTTGTAACAAAATCTCCCCTTTGATTTCAAACCCATGTTTCAAGGGCTGTGGTACTCCGCAGACGTCTGGTTCAAGGGCAATGGGGTAGAAGTAAAAGCAGACGGTCCCCTTTCCGCCAAAATTGAACTTACCCTCGACTAGGCAAGTTAAGATTGTGGCATAATTGCTCTATTGAAGTCTAGTGTAGTTAAAACAACGCTCCTTGACCAGTCCATGGCAATAAATAATCCATTACCCGCAAACTAAAATGCTCCAAATGTAGTGATAATTTCGAGTCTATACTGGAGAGAATGCCTGCTCCATGATCATCTGGGTAGATGCACTCCTCAACAACTGGGGAGTGATATTATATACTGCGGATCACATACAAGCTTAAACCCCGGGAGAATTAAAAAGGAAACAACATAGCAAAAGCCGATGGTGCTCCAACGTAGAACAGGGTACTGCCAAAAAAAATACCGAACAAAACCCACGCAGCGCCATGTAAGAAATACCCTATTGCAAATTCTATCATTATATGACGGACCCGAACATATGTGCGGCTGCTACTGCTGCTGCTGTTGCTGCTGTCGCGTGACTACTGGACCTCCTACTCTCGGTCGCTTTACCTCAGCATGATTTGCCCCCTTCTCATTACCGGTTTCCTTCGGGGCATTGGTCACGTCCGTTAGGGGAGGTCTCTTCCCGTTTGGGTTTTGTGGGTTGTTGCTGGTTGGGTTTTGAGGTGGCACATTACTGCCAGTAGTAACGGCACCGGAGTTGGCAGCAGCTGTGCTTCTTCTAGTTGGCGGTCGATAGGACGATGTCATAGGAGGTTTTCCAGGGGTATTGGGTGTATTATAGGAATTTCCTCCGGGCACTGCTGCAGGATTCTTTCCAGCTTCGGAAGGCCCCGTGGCAATGGTTGCGTGAGGTTGATTTCCGGGTACAGGGGTTGCTTTTCGTAGTGTTGAGTCGCGAGGGGGTTGTGGAGGTAGAATCTTGTAAGTATTTCTAGCAACAGGGGCGGACATCTTGTGGTCGAACCCGGCGGTTTTGCGAATTGAAGGACTGTCAAATCGAGGATCGAACACCGGCGCGGATTTGGAGGCTTCATAGGGGTTTTTTCTCAGACTATCAGCTGCTCGAGCGGAGTAAAAACCTCCTGCAGGGTCTACAGGCCGTTTATCTTCGCTTATTTGGGAACTGGACGGGGAATCTCCACCGTTACCATTGGAGTTATTTCCGTTGGTTGTTTCAGTTCTCACAATGGATTGGTTCGTGGGGAGAGGGGGTTGTAAATTGGTTGATGGGGTTGATAGGCTTCCAGGCCCATTTTTAGACTCGGGGTTTGAAGTATTAGTGTGTGGTTTTGGTTGGGGGGTATATGGTTGGTTTGTATGGCTGTTTACTGGCCGAGGATTTCTATTCATGGAGGGGTTAGTGGTCTGATTACCATAAGCGTTGCCACCTGCCGCTGGAGGTCTCGGGGGTTTTGAGGGTGTGGTGATAGGATTAAAATTCTGTATACTGTTATTTCCCGGCTGTTGGTGAACTATTGAAGGCGGGCGCTGCGGACCTTGTGGTGCTTGGGGTTTCGTAGCCCGATCGAGTATTACTTCGTCAGGATGGGCATCAGTTGTGTCCGCAAAATCCGCTTCGTCAAGCAAATCGCCTATAGCATGGTAAGCTTGTGTTGGGTTTGTGAAGAGTAAGTAGAAGTATGCATACTGCCAAATTCGCCTTCATATTCAAAGAAGGTCGAATCCTCTGCTGCCGTTGGCGCTGCGGGAAGTCGGGAAGGAAGCTGATACTGGTCGCTTCCTTGCTCCTTTTTCACAACGGTTGTAGGCTGAGGCGGATCTTTCTTAACTGGCATATAGTCCGGATGGCGATAAAGATTATCAACGTCCCATTTCGCCTATGACGAGTTTAGCGCAAAGTGAGTAGTACGAAGGGCGACTGAGCTTGGGTATAACTCACGGGAGCGGCTTTAACTTTAACGACTTTGGATAAATAGTCCTTATCATATACGCAGTTGCCCAGTACTTTGCCAAAATTTCTCAGGGCACGCTTTAAAGCATCTGTGGTGCCCTCTTTCTTCGCCTTTTCAAATGCGGCAGCTTTTCCTTTGCAATTCTCGATGTGGCCATATCCAATGTCCTATATATATCTCTAAATCAGTAACAGTCCACTTCATGCTTCTGGGATAAAGGAATCAACCGACCTCATGATATGCCCCATCTTTCAACGTCACTCTTATAATGACCGATAGGCCTAAAGATATTTTTCCTGTATTTGGATTCTCATCGACCTGAAGAGTAATAATTTCAGTCAGACCTTGCCATGATGCTATGCGGCACATTGAACGTCCGGGGTTACAGTTCGAAAGGGGCGGTAACTCACAAAGTCAATCTGGATATTTTTTATAGAACTCGACCAGCCGTTGAAACCAAACACCTCATTAGCAAGATTAATACATTTGTCCGCCGCAAGATAGTGAACTTTTTGGCCGCCAGCTCCCGGACGAGATGAGATATATTCAGGGCCAAGTTGTTTGTCTAGGCGATTTTGGAGGGTAGCAATCTCTAGGGCGGTATATTCTGAGACGTGTACTGGAGGTTCTTCGAATGGGTTTGCAAGGGCTGACGGCTGTGTTTTCGAATTGCCAAAACGATGTTGATCACCAACTCTAAGAGCAAATAAACAGTTAGCAAGCTGAACAATCTGAAAGATCTGGCTGGCCGGTGTGCCCAAGCAACAAGCATCACTTACGCGGGCATGGTGGTAGATGGATTCACCACTGCGCTAGCATAGGAAATAACAAAAACGATTTTCCTTCTGTATAGTCTATGGAGGTAGGATTCGACTTTATATCTGTAGAAATGGGTGACTTTAACGCCAAATCCTACCAGACATTTGAAGGCTTGACGTTAGGCTGCTTCACGACGCGTTGGAGCCGCTTGACGCGTCTGGCGCCAGACCACGTGACAGGAACAGATTATGTAATACGATCAGGGCAAACTGGCCGAAAGCTTGCAATGACGTCGAGAGTTTGTTTGACAGCATCAAACAACGTCGCACAAGATCGAGATGGGCTGAAGTGGTCAACGATCGGGCTAGATCCATCGCGGTGTACAAACAAGGTCTCAGGCTACTTAGTGCTGAACTGGCAACAATGTGTTACTTGGGTTAAAATGAGCCAACATCCAGTGTCCCGAAGCCATGCCGCATGAAATTGCATCGCGACCTTACTATCGTCACCAAGAAGTATTATGGCAATCACATCTGATATCCCGTCGCATTATGATGGCTGGTGCGTTGGATATTATGCGCTCTGTGAAGTTTGCTGTTTCGCAATGCTTGCTCCATGATGGGCATACTATCGAGAGATGGGATAGTTTGTTTATATACCGCGAGGTGGCCAGCTTATTTTAGGTTCATGTTTTACCCCCTTAGCAGCTACTTGGAAAGTATCTTGAGAGACCAGGTTCATATCCAAAAGCAAAATGTAAGTCCATCGCTTCGAATTTACCCACCGTTATTAACTCTGATATCTAGGGCTGACCAAGCAGCACCACAAGCACCACTGGCAGCGCCAGCAGCTACCGCCCCCGCC
Source organism: Arthroderma sp. MBC 929 (assembly GCA_030789285.1). Lineage (NCBI taxonomy): Eukaryota > Fungi > Ascomycota > Eurotiomycetes > Onygenales > Arthrodermataceae > Arthroderma > Arthroderma sp. MBC 929. Next base: position 79,155 of record JARJUX010000029.1, on the reverse strand, counting down.
AGTAATAATGCTACCACCGCTGCTACTCAACGTCCTAGCCGTGCTGCCGAAGAGGCAGCCGTCCGTGTGAACACCCGGCCCGTGCAAACCCGCCTAGTTGGGATTACTATTGGAATTCTCCTTGTATTCCTGACCCAGCTTATTTCACTTATTGTCATGGTCTATACCTTACGAGCCGTTCAAAGTCCGACATTATTCAGCCTTTAATATCATTTGCTTTTGGTAAAATTCCATGGCTGATACTACAGGAAGGGGTCTGTACTTTAAGGTGTCGAAGTGTTTACTGTTACCACTTTGTCGTAAATTTCTGGGAATGAATTAATTCTTGAGGCAGTAGCTGGGCTACTCGTAGAATTTGGCAATGTACCATGGGAGGCCTCGATGTTGATTTGAGGGAAGAATCCACCCGAGAATCAGCCCGGTTTGTTCTCGTTGGCGTTAATATTCAATCTGTCTATGAAAAACGTGTTCCATGTATATTAATGGAATCTAGATGTTTCGTTCCCCCCCTTCATGGCCGAAGACTTGTGCCTTATTGCACAATCAAACTTGCGCTAGGCACCAAACCCAATTCTTTCAAAGTAGACCCAAAGTCTTCCGTCACAAATATCTTTTTAGGGAAGTTCTGTGTAAAGCTTCCGACCTCCATGCCGGTCTCTTCTCCAACTGCTGTAGCTACCTCGAATAGTGTCGTTTCCACAGGGAAATTCTTCATCACGTTACCAGACGGGGTCACGAGTCGTAACCTGGCTTCTGTATAGGCGGCTGCCGGCTTGGGCACTGACGGTACATTTGGTGCTTGCGGTTCAGTAGTGACGGGTACTGGGACGCTTCGGCCCTCGCGTTCTGCCTTCGCCTTTTCAGCTCTTTGTCGCCGCTCTTGCTTATCGGCTTCGATTTTTGCCTTTATCCGAGCCTTTGCCTCCATGTCCTCTTGTCTCTCACGTTTCTTCTTCGCAGCTTCTTTCAGCTGTTCTTTCTTCTGGAGGTCTTCCTTTATATCCTGCGTCTCCTTGGTACTCTTACGTTTTATTTGCTAGTAGAAGTTGCAAAAATGCCATGAATCAGCCAGCGGATCAAAACAGCTAGATCCCACCTACCTTCTCGTGTACATTATATACTAACCTCATTCCTCTTTTGATCCATTTTATCCTGCTCTGATGCCTTCGATCGCTTCTCAGCAAGTCTCTCGCGTAACTCGGCGAGTTTGGCTTTCTTCTCCTCCTCTGTAAGCGGGGCGATTTCTTCAGTAGATTCCGAGAAATCAACATGCTCGGTCTTGGAGGCGTGGAATTCAGCTTGGCCCTGACTGCGAAATTTCTTTCCGCATTCGTTGCAGACGAGGCTTCGAGCTTCTTCTCCGGGCTTTAGGGCAGGAGGCTCATCTGGATCCTCACCACCTTCCTGCTGTGTTGAGCTGGCTTGTATTTCCTCGAGGGACTTGTCTTGGTTTTGTTCGAGCCATTCGAGAGCTCCTTGTACTAGATTTATTGCAAAGACATGGGTAAGCTTCATTTCATGGTAGATTCAACAGCATGGGAAATGGGGTCGTGGGCGTTCTGAACCTACAACCGCCGGACTTTGTGACGGCGATTTTGACGCGCTCTGCGTCAAAACCCATGTCGATAAGAAGGTCCGTATCCGAAGGCATGATTGGAAGTGTTTATTGTGAGATGAGATGAGGAAGATGCAGTGGATGGTGCTTGAGTGAAAGCAAGAGGATGTGCATTCAACGATGTGAGATTATGACGTGGAGGTTGCCTGGAGCTTACCTGATCGCACCCCGCGAAAGGTGTAAACTAGCGTTCTAGACAACTATACAGTGCTGATCTTAGTTAAAGGCCTATTTTTAAATTACATTTGAGAGAGAACTATAGAAGATTCCCATTACAAGTGAAGCACCAATGGATGTAGACCTGCAGTAGTTACACAGGAGAATTGCTAGCGGTTCTCCAGCAGCTCTGCAACTAAACATATATCCAAAACCCCGCAAGATGCATATCGCGTAACCTACCCATGAGTGACTTGCAATCCCATTTAGTACTCCGTATATCTCTTGATATGGATTTTGAATAATTTATTAGGCTTCCTGGCAGGAATCATGGTAAACAAAGCAACCATTGCTGACTTTCCCGTGCAGCCGATACATTGGGCTGCAGGTATGTGGAAGCGTTGCATCGGCCTTTTGAGGGAGTTGCTCCAGTCAATCTAATGCCTCTGCGATGGCTCTTCCCGCTGGTGAACGACCCTGGTATGCTTTTGACTATGCCTTTATCGAGTCCTGTGCTTGTGGCTGACATATTCTCAACCACCTTCTGGTGACAGATAACGTCGGTTAATAAGGCGATTCATCCAGCATACCATATCCAGTTCTACCAGTGAAGTTCTTTACTCGGAGCGACTTAAGAGGGATGCGTTGCTATGCCCAAAGATTCACCTCGGGTAAGGTGTCGATTAGTTCGCGCTGGCAGAGTCGATGGAAGCAGCCCTTGACGTTGGTGATAAACTGAATAACAGGGTGGAAGTACCCCGGGCAGATGAATAATACCAATCCTGGGGCTCCCTGGCGCATCAGCATCACCCCCGACATTGATTCACAGATATCCAGATGACTTTGTCTCTCGAGTGACCTGGAGATGGTGGAGTCGAAGGCCCAGCCTTGTGGGTGGTCACCTGACCCAGGCGCCTGCAAGCACCAGAAAGTTGTCCATCCCTACGTGTTTACTAATTTCGCTAGATGAACCATCTTCTTTCTCTCGAACTTCTGCAGCGGCAGCGTCTTTCGCTTCTCCTCTAAACCTATTCATTCGAAAATATTGCAGTCTATCAGCCATGTCTGTCGATTTGGAGCCCACGGAATTGGGCTTTCGACGTAGGTTCTACTCGCGCTTGTTGACTGATTGACGCCCAACTGACGTGCTTCTCTCTATTCCGCAGGGCCCTTCAATAAAGAAGTCAGCCAGACGTTGCATCTGAGGAATCCTAATAGCGATCCGATCGCATTTAAGGTACGCCTGCGCTCACCCGCTTTAGTCCGCTTTATCTCGCCTGGGTGTGGAAGCTGATCTCATCCTCTTTGTTCTTAGGTCAAAACCACCGCACCCAAACAGTATGTCCGAATCGGTCCCTTCGGAATCGCCAGCGATGTTCGCGAGCTAACCTGAAAACTACAGTTACTGCGTCCGGCCTAATTCTGGTCGAATCGAACCTGGGAAGCACATGGAAGTTCAAGGTAAATAGGTGGTACCATCCTATATATGATGTGTTCCCGTTCTAACTCGACATGTGACGATTAGTCCTCCTCCAGGCAATGAGAGAACAGCCACCTCTGGATGCCAAGTGCCGTGACAAATTTCTTGTTCAGTCGATAGCCGTAACTGCGGACCAGGAATTTTCATCTGTTGCTTCCATTGTATGTTGCGCGCGAAACGAACCCCGCTGATATATACCCCCTTATGGTGCAGAGGATGATACTTACAACCCGCTTAGTGGCAGCAAGTTGAGAAGAAACAAAAATGGCAAATCCAAGAGCGCAAGATTCGGGTAACCTATCTGGCTGCGGATGCCGAACTTGGACATGAACCGGCCGAAAACGATGTAAGTACATTCCCGCTCCGTCGTCATAACGTTTTCTTCTTTCTGACTTGGTTTCAAGGTGTTGCCCGATGAAGTCCCTCCAGCATATCACTCCCCTTCAGGTCCCAAGTTCGATACTCCTGCTGCTACCAGAACCATGGAGCCACCCACCGCAGAGAAAGAGCAATCAAACACCAAGGCCGACACTGTAAAGGAGGAAACCCCACTCCAATCTTCACCTGAGACTCAAAAATATTCCGCAGCAGTCGAAGATTCTAAGGCGCAGGAAGCGGTTCCTACCGCACCGACAGACGATCTCGATACTCAGCTAGCCGATGCCAGATCCCAACTTCAGCTCCTCCGGCAACAAATGCAAGACAATGAATTACGCCAAAGAAAGGGTAAAGGCAAAGAAGGCGAATCCCAACCCGCTCAATTAAGCACGAAGCAGCCAGCTCCCCAGGCTGCCGAGCTCGGAGGGGTCCCCGTACACGTCGTGGCCGGCCTCTGTCTCCTCAGTTTCCTGCTCGCATACGTATTTTTCTAGACCTTTCATACTCTCTATTGCCATTCATACCAAAAAACACGACCTTGTTGCTCGGATTCGTTTCTCTTCTTCCTCATTTCCCTTGAGCGTTGGGATGTCCTTGCTGCCATGACGAATTGACCGCTTTAGCCTCCTTTTCCCTTCTCCGTGTATTTCTTCTTATCTTACTTTCCTTTGTTTTTCTCTTTTCCTCTTTCCTCTCCAGCTGGCAATGTGACGTATGCCCTCATTTTTCTTTTCAGCTTTTCCTTGTCCTCATTATCATACATTATTCCCATTTCCGGATTCACCGTTAATATTCATCTTCCCTTCTATTTCCTGTTTTACAGCTTTCTAACCTCAGTCTATGCATCTCGAAAATTTCCTCTCTCTTTTTTTTTTTCATCTGATATTGTATTGAGTAATATGGAATAATGAAAGTCGATTTCTCTTTTAACTCATCAATACATCAGCGTAACCCAGTGGGGAGACCATACTGAAAAAAAGTGATAAGAAAATGTTCTCAAGAGACCCGTCCATTTTCTAGATTTAAACCATACTATTAAAACGGGATAAAAGTAGCCAACGTGAAGCCGGCGTGAAGAATATATACTGTTGAGAATATGCAAAGGACCGCCACCCATCCCAGTTTAAATTGCCAAAAAAAGATGAGAAAAAAGAGGCATTTTAAGCGAATATATATATATCTATTGGCAAATGAAGAAAGAGGAGAAAAGTAGGGCTGTATTCAGTTTTGAATTTCGCTCTCTTTCCATCCACTCTCTTGTTGAGACTTCTTATTGCCGCCGACGATTCTTCCGCCATCCGCCCGTTTCACACGGCACCAGAGTCCGACATTCTCATCAAGGATAAATTTCCAGATTACCCAAACCCAGCTATGGTGGGATGGAAGTGGCTCGTAGAACTCTTTGGCGATTTTATGTAGAGTTGGAAGCCGAGACCATGGAATGGCAGGGAAATCGTGGTGTTCATTATGGAGACCGACGTTGTAAGTGAAAAAGTTCAGGGGCCCGTAGTAAGAATATGTCTCTGGCGGCGTGAGGCCAGATAGAGCGGTGGATTTAGGCTTTTCACCGGATTTCGCTTGGTTTAATTCTTGGATGGACTCAGTTCCGCCGGATTTAATGCCAGAGAAGAAGTAGTGCTCAGCAATGAAATGACCTGCACACGGGTGGAGGGAGCCGGCTAAGAAGGAGCTCATGATGAAATAGTAGATTGGCTGTGGGTTGGATCCGCAAAACTTGTAGAATGCGAAATCAAAGGCCACTTGGACAACTATGTTGATCAGATGGATGTATGTAAACGCAGGTGTATAGATGAACATGGGCCGGAGGGCGTAAAAGAGGATTTGGAAAGTACAGAAGAATGTCTTTCCAAGGAGGGAATCGAGGAAGAAGCCTTCGAAGGCAGTGGGAAGGTCGGTGTCCAGGGAGGCAACACCCAGAGATTTATGATGAGTGAGATGGTAGGGCTGGTTGAAACAACTGTTAGCTAAAGCGGTAATGAACGCAATACAAGCTGGTGCACTCACTCGAAAAGAGGCACTGTAAGGAATTCCAATGGGGAGATTTGCAGCTATGGCCAGCAATCGGTTGGCCAGCGCTGATTTAAACGCGAGATTATGCGATATTTCGTGTATGGCAAGGAAGAGATTTTGGTTTGACGTCGCGCCCACGACATACGCTGTCAGGAGGAATTTCCATGATAGTATAGGAGTGTTGCGCAAGAGATAGGCACAGACAATCTGAAGTGATACAACACCGAGAACGAGGAATTTCGTCAGAGGCTCGGGTCCGCAGAGCTTTAGGACCTAAAGACAAAAAGAATGGTATGTTAGCATCTGCCTGTCACCATCAACCGGTGGGAAGTATTGTAGGTACCTCTGGGTGGGCTTTGATGATTGCCTGTCGCCTTGATCTGTGAGGTTCTTCGGTATACGTCCAGAAGAAATGATCCTCCACAGACGAGGTTTTTGGAGGCGGAACGCGACCGGAGAGCGATGCCTCTCCCTTGACATCTGGATTCGTCTCTACCCGTCCCGCCTTAGCGGCCGTTGTAGCGATCGCCGAGCTTGTCATGATTCCTGTTGCCACCTAGTGTTCGTTCAGTTGTGTCGAAGCGACAAGTCGTAGGCCCGGTAAAGCAGTGGTTTGCAATTTAAAAACAAGAGATGCTAGTCAAACCGCATAAGAAGACACATTTTGATCAATTGATAGAAGAAAATAGCGAAGTAAGAGGAAGCGAAATAGTTCGGTTCCTTTTTTGATGCACTGTCGTTGAAAAGAAGCAAAACCATAAAAAAAGGAGTTGCCTTCGGATGCGTGACGCAACAACACGCCACTTTTCGAGCCTCACTGTTTATTTCGACAACATCGCCAAAAGTTGCAGAGCAGAAAAGAATGCTTCTTCCTCGTGTCAAACTAACCAATTATTCAAACTCATCTTCATCTCTATGCTATTTGTTTATATGAGGGCAATGTGGCTTATCTACGAACTGGGCTGCATACCCGAAAATGTTTGGCAGCTGGCTACTTCAACTCAGGGTACAGATGAACATGAAGTAAGAGAGCCATAAAACCAGGGAGATTGGAGTCTTTGTATCGTCCTCACCGACTCGCTAGTCCCTACGACACGAACTTGCCGTAGGTGCACCAATTGACACTGTTTGTTCATCACCCCGGGTTTGGACAGCTATTGGCGCTCTCAACCTCTTGGTCCTCTTTACTTTTGGATCGGTGGTGGCTCTAGGTCTATGGATTCTTGGTGAGAACATATTACGTATTGAATAATCCAGAAAGACCCTTGTTTGAACGGGATCATTATACCCAGGTTATCAGAGGTTAAGAGCAGGCCTGGGCCGAAGCAAAGTGCATCCTGTGCAACCTACAAGAGTGCATTGGTCTGCGAAGCTACTGCAGATAACCATGATTCCTTGATAAAACGAGGTATGGTATTATGCTATTGCTAGCAGGCTCGGAGCGAACTCTACAGGGCTGTACAAGGAGCTAGAACCTGCTGAGATGGATCGTCGAGCTTTTATTACGATCAGAATTGAGTTCACTCCTTGTGTTCAAGCTTGTCAGCCCATCTAATTCACCGGACTGACGATGCCTACCACCCATTTTAAAATTTTCTCGTTTGCTCCTGCCCATGATTGATACCTATATCTTCCTCTCTACAGCTTGACCATTCCTCTATCGATATTTATGAATACAGAATGCTTCGTCTGTGCAACACTGACCGCTATGAGGATACGGCAGCGCAATCAAGCAGCGCATGGATCTCGTTCAGTCATGGACCTTACGCCACAGTCGTGAGAGTAGGCAATCTCTCCGCTGGTCCTTGAATTGCTACACTGCTATTAACCGCATATATGTGGTGTATCAGGCACAATCATGATGTGGCATTTCGCGGTCAGGGCCTGTGCTACTTCCGCCGTGACTGCCTCGGACGACTCTTATGTTGAAGTCGCTTTACCACAGGCCCAGCAGCAATTGAAACTGCGACCACCAATCATTATACCGCACACCGAAATAATGACTCGCATTCTCATCCCAACTAAACAATCATACCGGCATCCCTTAGGGCTTTCTAAGCGCATAACTCCCGTTCTCTATGGGAGATAGGTGACTACTAAATGGTTACCCGGAGTACTTTGCTACCACAAAACCCCTGGATTAGCAGGTACGAGCATGTTTCTGAGCAGAGCTGTAGACCCTTCCCTTCCTGTGGAACTCTGCTCGCCTTTTGGCTGTAGCTTGGGCTACACGTCTTATAACAGTTCAGAGCAGCTTTATCAATGCACGTCCCACGTATGCAAAAATGCTGATGAGAGAGTCTCCTACCGCGTCCTACAAGACTCCATGAGTACCTCGGGCTCTTCAGTGTTACACCCATATGTGGAAAGTACTGATCGCAAGCTGCAATGCCTTAGGAGCTCGGGCATCCTAGCTCCAATCTTGTTTATACTTCATAAAACAGGAAAATGCAGCCTCCCGACTGATGTCTTACTCCAATATAACAGGTATTCTAGATTGGCTACATTGCAAGGAGAGATATACCCATCAATATATGGGTAGGTTACGTGTTGCACAGAATCTTAGTTCAGCTCCTCACGAATACATACTGCACTGAAGAACAGTATCCCCCCCCCCTCCTCCTTCTTGAACCTCCTAGATGTTGAAATATAAATTCGCCCTGTTCCCCTCCCAGAAAATCCCCTTTCTAGTTTTTATCTTTCCTTCAGTTGATAAGCACCCAGCCCAATCCCCATATTATATCCTTAGCACTTCCAGCCTCAATCTTCACCATGCACTTCTCTACCACCCTCGCCATGGCGTTGGCTGCATTGCCTCTCTCTTTTGCCAGCTCTGCAGTAGATCAGCAAGTGCGCACGGTGGTGAGTACCCTGTCGGGATATAAATCTCTGGAGTTCGTGGTCTCAGATACTAAAAGATTTTGCAGGCCAATTTTTGGCGTGAGCCAGGCAAATCGGGATATATTGGATGGATCAACGAGAACAATCTCGATCGTTGCATTACAGTTGTTGGCTCGTATGATTATTCATGCCCACTATGCGTGTTGAGGGGTTTACTGACAGGTATATGATCCATCTAGAGATTCAACCATTGGGTCAGCAGAGGTCCTGCAGTATCCAGAACGTGCCTTCTGGTGCAATTTATATGAGTATGTCATGAAAAGGCTTTTTTTCCCCACCTTGTGTGGCAGGGGGAAGAAGAAAACACATGGGCTGATCTTACTTCTTTTCCTTCCTCAGGGATACCCGTTGTACCGGGGACTGGGTTACTCAAATAACCGGCTACCGCGATGATCTCCCCGGTGAGGATATTTATGTTCGTAGCGCAAGATGCTATTCGTACAATATCGACGACGACAGTGATTAAAGGTGATCAAGGTGACAAATGAGACAAATGGGACGAAAGGTGATTTGTGATTTATGTTCGGGTATATGTTTCGGTTAAATCTCTACATGCCCCAATTTATAGCAGACACTTTGGCTTCTGTGGGGGATGGTGGAAGATTTCGGTAACCCTCCACTCTCCTCAACAATTTTATTGATCCTTATCACATTTTACCAGAAACTCGAAGAGTCTTGTTTGGTATTGAGCCAAGAGAACGTTTAGTCGCTAGAGAAGAGGGCCAATTAAGACATTTATTGCTTTCCCTTTTGAACCATCTTTTCTGCCGGCCAAGTTTCATCAAATCAGAATGGCTGTAGCATTCTGCCCTCATGCCAGTACGGATCCAGCGCATGCTAAGGCTTTCTCTTTTTTACTGATTTCTCGTCCATAGTCCTACCTATCAGGTTGTAAAGGTATCCAGGTAACTTTCATCCTGCCCACAGTCTTGATAATAGTAAACTCCCCATTAGTATGGAATCGAAAACACGTTACGGCAAGCAACACGGTAATAGGACCACTAATGCTCCACAGAGTCTTCCCAGAAAATAGTATCTTGGGAGTAGGTGGCTTTTGATTGATTAGTCCAACAAGAAGTTGCATTGGGCTTTGGATTGTGTCAGAAGATAATTGTGGACAAGCTGGGGGGCATCGCAATTGTTGAGGTACCCAATATAATGGCGCCATCTACTTCAGCCAGGTGATTGAAACTCCGCCAGTCTGGTAACGTCGCGATCAATATCAATTGAGGTTGCATGAGAGCGCACTATCTGCCCCTGGCCTCTGAGGAGCCGCGCCACACTCGTCTCAAGCCCAGAGCCTCGAGATCTGCAGCTATTTTAGCCATATGAGCTGCTGGGTGAAGCTTTTCACTTGCCAGGCACGTGCGGTGATGTCCTATGTATGTATGGCCATTTTGCTCGGTACGTTTAATTGAAGGGTTTAAAGGGGCCCTCTCGCGACATCATGGCGCCACACACCAACGCAGCTTGCTGGGAGGCTGCACTTCGTTCAGGACAATGGGAGAGATTGGATTCCCCTTTCGGCAAGACCCAGCACCATGCAATGATACCTGTCGGGCTATGTCTGCCGCGAGATCGAGTTCCGAAGAACTCGATGAAGGGTATTTGCAGCCACTCTCAAAACGTAGACAAGTTACTGGCTCTTTGGTACTTTGGCGTGTTGATGCAACGCGCTCCCCTTTGCTGTGGCTTTTTTAAACTTTCGGGAAGCGGAGTGGCCCTGAACTTTATCCACGGGCTTTATTCAAAGAACCCTTTAATTACCGTGCTTCTATCAAAGTGACCTCTCGAGCTGTAGTTGTCGAACGTGTGCTAGCAGCAAGTACGCTATGATGATCCAACTCTGCGCTAGCCAGCTGCTCAATACTCTGACGTCATAGGTCTGGGCGTATCATGATAACTCAGGATGAGCTTGAGCGGCCGAAAGTGGGTTGGAGTACTCAGACCTCCAGGGGGTTGAGTTTTGATACTTCGCCATGGTCATGATATTGCCTGACAGATTGCATGAAACGCCGATATGGATGCCGTTGGCGAAATGAACACGAATTTGCACTGACTGAGTGTGCTGCCTTGCCCGCCCCACTTGTTAGCGTCATATCTAGTGCATATTGCTCATTGTCACTCAAGAGAGCCGTGTAGAAAGCTAGCATGATTGAGCACCTATCAAACAGGGTTCTGCGTACTCCAAGAGCTCCGTAGCTGATGATTATAATGATGTTGCCGAAGTTCCGTTCACGTCAAGAAAGAGGTTTATAAATGGGCCTGTTCTGGTTGCAGCAGGGAGTAACCTGGCTTCAGATGAGTATTGCGAAAATTAATGTATCACGCAATGGAAATACTGCGACCTCATTGCCGCGGTTGAGATGAGGGCCTGTGTAAACAAGTCTTGTATCCAAAGCACACCAAAAGGTCCTGTGGGGACTGTATCCGACATGTCGTTAGGCCCGTTTACTCCGTACTTCTGAGTTGTGGGAGCGAGAAAGAAATTTGTCCACGGAGGACTCCGTGCACCGCAGACCTCTATCAAGAAAAGGCCTTGGCCAAAGCGTGAAGAGGCCGAGTAAGGTCAAATTATACACAAACATAGTCATTAACCTGTATCCATTCGGCTGGTTTCCTGCAGCGCATGAGCGCACATGTACCGATGGTCCTCGGGGATTTTACGCTCCTCGACAGCTCTCTCAAATTCACCTGCCCTGGGTGGTGAGGGAAGCATTGGGCGAGGGCCAATCCTTGAGAAGATGACTACCTCTTGGGGCTCCATTTGTTTCCGAATGCACTCAGGCGGATCCAACAAAGGACTGATTAGGAGCCGCGACACACCTGGCTGCCTGTTGCTGAATGCCAAGGCAGGCTTACTGAAAGCAGTGATTCCCCGTGTCGAGCGGTCAATATACGATATTCGAGAACGCCCTGCAAGAGCTTGATGTAACGCTCGTGTGTTGGCGGATCCAGCTTGGAGAAATAGCGTCTGGATCTTTGCCAGGGACTCCCTGGGCGCGGATCATCCTGCACTCCCCCTCACGGATTGCCAAGGACGGGCTTGCAGATGATGCAATTCATTCCGTCTTTCTGAGCTTGAGCTTCACTGTCGGACTGCCCATCGGCTTGTGGAGGCTGTTGGAGGAAATCCCGAACTACCCTAGTGCCATTACTGAACATCATATATAGTTATGCTGACCAATTGACAAGATAAAGCGGAGATGGACAAGATGCACAGAGCTTCCCCCGCATCCCGCAGGTCAACATAAATAAAGCCGACGCGGAAGTTGAGCAAAGAATTTTTTTCTTTTTTTTATGATATTTTTTTTGCTTCCCTCTGAGTAGTGTGCTCCCTCAACACCCAGATAGAAATCGCTTACCGATTTAATCTTCTTCTTTGCACTTTACCATGGGCCGTACCATGGGTCTTTTGACCCATCTTCTTACGGCCACAGGCCTGCTGGGTGGCATCGCCTATTCTTCTCGGCCAGTTAACAATGCTGCCCGTGCAGAGTACATTCTGAAGACCACTCCCTTGATAGATGGTCACAATGATTTGCCATACTATATCAGAGAAAATACCCACGATCAAATATATGATGGAAAGCTTCCCTTCGAGACTGGGCTGTCAGGCCATACTGACCTTAAAAGAATTCGTGAGGGAAGGCTAGGTGGACAGTTCTGGAGTGTGTATATTGGCTGTTCGACGGACCCCAATGCGGGAATAGATGATCCTTTCGTAAGAGTTTCCGCTCTCAATCATCAAGGGCTTACCGCTAACCGAAGTCAACTTTTGATGTAGTGGGGTGTAAGAGATACTCTCGAGCAAATTGACGTGACGAGGCGGCTGGTGGAGAAATATTCGGATGATTTGCAGTTTTGTGACAATCCAGGCTGTGCCAAAAAGGCCTTCAGAAGGGGGAAAGTTGGCAGTTTCATTGGTATCGAAGTAAGCTGGTCTTCCATGCCTGACTGTCCTTCAATTGCATCACTAATCTCTTGTTTTTTGGTATATAGGGAGGACACCAAGTTGGGAACTCTCTCGGCGCATTGCGTCTGGCTTTTGACCTGGGTGCTCGTTACATGACCATCACTCACAACTGCGATAACGCCTGGGCAACTGCTGCCTCAACTGTGACTGCCGGCGGAGAGGACAAAGGGCTAACAGAGTTTGGCCCCGAGCTCATCAAGGAAATGAATCGCCTTGGAATGCTTGTCGACCTGTCCCACGTCTCTCACCAAACAATGAGAGATATCCTCAAAATCACCGATGTCCCTGTTATGTTCTCTCATTCATCGGCATATGCAGTTTCGGCGCATAACCGCAACGTCCCCGATGACGTCTTGAAAACTGTTAAGGAGAACAACGGCGTCGTGATGGTCACCTTCGTAGACTCGTTCGTGAACATCACTGACCCGGACTCCGCGAATATTGCCTCTGTCGTTGAGCACATCTATCACATTGCCGAAGTAGCCGGATGGGATCATGTCGGTATTGGAGGAGATTATGATGGCACAGACGGACTTCCTGAGGGCCTAGAGGTAAGCTAAATGACTTGATACTTAGCATGGAGAGAGCTAACTGAGAATACAGGATGTGTCCACGTATCCAAGACTCATCAAGGCCGTTCTTGACCGTGGTGCTACGGAAAAGCAAGTCCGCAAGCTTGTGGGAGAAAATATCCTTCGCGTATGGACTGAGGTTGAAAAGAGAGGCAAGCAGATCCGCAGATCTGGCGTTCTTCCCAACGAAGAAGTTTGGTCAGGACGCAATTGGACTGAATTCCAATTCAACAAGCGGAATCAATTCGATACTTTCCAGCGTAGCCTGCACGCTCCACACCATGGATGCGATTGATCAAAGGCTGAACCAGCTGGATTGTTGTTAATCGGCTTTATCAATGGCTGTAGAGGGAAGCAACCAGATATATAGATGAATATATGTATCCGTTTATATGTGTTGATATCATTGCCTGATGTTCTTTACTTCGTGATCTAATGAGCTCGACTTCCTCAATCAGAAGAGGGCTGATGATTCTACCACGTGAGGCCAGCTAGAAAAAGGACGGCATCATGGTCGACTTCTCTGCCTCAACCTCGTGCTGCACTTATGATCTCAAGTCATGCTTGAGACCCCTTCATCGCCTCGATACGGCCATCTCGAGCTTGATATTGACTGCATACGTAGGAGCAGCCTGCCCTCATCCATCAAAATACTCATTCTCTGCCCCAGCATAGTCTCAATCGCCATCGAACAGCGCCACCCATCATTCATTACCTGACCAGGTCTAGTCCATCTGAGCGAATTGCTCCAGGGCACTGTGCAGCCTTCCAAATACACCACCATGCCAACCTTTCAACGCTTCCCACTCCTCCCCTGGTAATGTGCCTCGACTCATACGCAACCACCCTCCGACGATCAAATCCGCATAGCTCGGCGTACCGCCCATTAAAAATGGCCCACTCGGATCCCTACTATACAGCTTCGCAAGCCCACCCAGTGTCTCCTCAAACGATTTCAACAACTTTTCCCTCTCTTCGCCACTAACCCCTAAAACCTCCCACGGTGCCCCCGCTCTTCGTGAGAACTCCGCCTTGCTCTTTTCCGCAGTGCTAGGATCAAAAGGTAGCCCATGCACCATCAGCTGTACATGTGCGCTAAATGCAGCATCAACATTTGTGTTAAACCTAGCGTACGCTGCAATCGGCCCATCATCCGCACTAGCTTCGGCAATTGGCGCAAAAAGCGCCAAGTCCCGCCCAAAGACGAACTCGAGCTCCTGCGGCGGGAACAAGTCCCCGGCTCCAGAAGACGGGAATTGTTCCTGTAGGTAGGTTGCGATCTCAAAGGAGTCGCCCACTATCCGACCAGTGGCTGGGTCAGAGAGAACGGGAAGGGTATGGTAGGGAGATCCGTCAGCGAATTTGCGGGATGCAGGAATGTTCAAAGCGCCCCGGACAGAACTGATATCGGGTAAGGGAACCCAAGTTGTTTTGTAGGGAGTTTTCTTGAAGTTCAGGGCGTAGCGAGATTTCCAAGGATTTGGGGAGCAGGCAGTTTCCTGGACAGGAGGCGCGAGGGCAATATCGTAGAAGTCCATTGGGCTCGTAGATGCCATGGTGGTGTTTCTATATCGAATGATATTTCTCAAATTGGTGGACTGTAAAATGCTCTGGATCTTGTATGTAGTTTGTAATCTGATCTCAAGAAGAGTAGCAAAAACCTCAGCTAATTCTACGAAGGCTCAGTAACATTCCATGGCGGCGAGTTTTAGCGGGGTCGCGTGGAGATTGCCTGCAAATTCACTTCAACTTTTGGACCATACTAATCTTCCTCTATATTGTTGAGTACAGACTATCACAGGATGTCAGATGAAATCCCACATTTCTTAGGGATAAGGCAAGGCGCCTATGGATATCATAAATCAAACTTCACATGCAATGCCATTCTGTATGTTTGCGAGAAAAACGAAAGCCAGTCGTCTACTATTCTACCCATGCCACCGCATCTTCCCCTCCTTAAAAACCCTTATAACACCCAACGGTACAGCTTCATGCTCAATCGCCGCGAGTCCACCATATCTTTTAATCATGCCGGCATGATATAGTTCCGCAATCCATTTCCAATATTCATCCATCTCATCCCAATCGGGCTGAATCGCCGGCGTACGGTGTGGCGCTTTAAGGACGGGCAACTTTGTCAGTGCAGCCTTTACCGCCGCTGTACACGGAAGGTCAGGCTCTCCAGCCTCCCTCATGAGTTTGGTGTACGCGGTTTGTAACCAGGAGAACTCAGTCTCTGGGTAGCGCATATATTCCTCCAGCGACATGAATTTGTCTCGGGAGTTGATTTTGGCAAGAAGCTCAGGACCAAGGGTGTTCCTTGGACCGTGTATTTTGAAGTGGCTTTTCTTGGTATTATACATGTCTTCACAGTCTGCGAGAGCAGATTGGAAAATCCGTGCAGGGCTGCCGTACAGGTTTTCACGCATGATGAGGAGAGGGATGAAAGGATTGCGGAGTTCGAGGCCGCCTAGCTCGGCGGGAAAATAGAAGAAAGCGTCAGGTAGGTCATGAACACCGAAGCGTTCTGCGATTAAGCGGCGGAGGTAGGCTGTCACATTGGTGGATTTGGATGAATCTGCGCCAGCGAAGAGTTCCTGCTCAACTCGCTTCAGTGTCGCGAGGACCATGTCGATATGTTGCCGCCCTAGACATTCTGCTGGTTTACCAAAATTGTTACTGAAAAACCTCGTGACATAGGCATTCCAAGCGCGAACCCAGCTGAGAATACTCTTACAGCCATCGAGTTGTATTTTGAGCTCCTTGATATGTGCGTCAATCTGCGACTGATCCACGACAAACCGTCCCTCTTCCTCATTTAGGACAAGGAAACCGAACTTGATTTGACCTTTTGGCAGACTGGATGCGGAGGCAGTGCTAGGCTGATGGGGAGGGAATGGAATAGTGCTGTCACGCAGGCGTATTACTTTACGCTTGCTGGATAGCTGTGCCGTGCCACTTTTCGACTCATTAATCTGAAGTCCCATGACGGTGGTGAAATCAGTAATCGCCTTCCATCCCTTAGCACACGACTCCTTGTCGCCCCAGAACCAAAAGTCATCATGCAGACGGTATAGTAAGGTGCCATCTGCATACTGATTGACCGCAAAGTCCATGCAAAATAGTAGCGTCTCACCCATCCAGTCGCTCATAGCATGGCTCAAGGGAACTCCATTCTTTCGCACCCGGATGGACCCATCGGGACCATCACTTGTGAACCGTAAGGGAGCTTCAAGGAAGCGTCTGAAAAAGTCAAGCCAGATTTCGGGCATACCAAAGAACTTGAGGACGGATAAGAGCGTCGTATGTGCTAGAGAAGCGCCGAACCAAGTAAAGTCCGATTGGACGATCGTAAACTCGCCCTTAATTGCAGTCATAACCGTCGCTTCCGTAACTACATTGTGAAGCAGTTGATGCTTAAGGCTAACAAAGTCCTTAGTCGCATGTTCCTCTCCTTGTGAGTCGGCATCATAATCGGGCGCGCCTTCCTCAAGTCCGTCTGGGAGTTGGGCCATAAAGTAATCCTTTCGGTATATGTTCTTTCGTTCTACTGCTATGCCTCCTTCGGTGCAGTTACTGTTGAGAAAGTATTTCCTGCGATCGCGATCCTCCTTGGGCATTTCCTTTGCATTACTCTTCCAAGCTTCTGAGTTTAAAATCCCTCTGAGCACTTGCTTGAAGTGAACTGCCCATCTCATACCGATATAGTGAACGAAGAGCGCGTCGAGGATATCTTCGTCCATGTAGAACCGGTATTTGCCGTTGAGATGCCGTTTAGAGTCAACAGGTACAGCGTCGCCTGTCCAGGTCCACTGATCGAGGTGTCGCAGCCGCATATTCAACACATCTGCCATCTCCATCGCAAGCACGTCGTTTGCCTGCAATTCCTTAAGGATGGCAACCTTTTCCCCGGAGAGAATATCCTTGCGGATAACGCCTGGTATAACCCACTTCAGTACCTCAGAGCTAAAACCAGCTGTAAATGCATCCCCAAAACTCTTCACCCTGTGCCTCGCCCCCTTCAGCGCTTTCTTCGATTTCTTCGTAGAGAACAGATCTTGCAAATACTCCTCAACCTTGCTTTCATCTATATCCCTTGCGTCGAACACCAGCTTTTCCCACTCCGCACGCTGCTCATACTTTTCCTCACGACCCAGCGCTTCAAATGACTCTGCTTCGCTCTGAGCATCCTCATCTCCCTCATGTGATACAGGGGCAGTAAATGCGTCCGGATCCCCTAACCACTCCGTAATAAGCTGACTAAAGAAGACAGAATGATCATGCTTGACGCTCAATAGATCGATCTGCTCGCGCAAATACTGCTCCCAAGCCGTAAACGTCTCCGGATTGATCGAGGTATTGTGCCGACTCTGGCATAGAAACCGACGAATATTCCTGCAGTAGTCCACATTCTGAGTGACTGTAGGTGGCACGGGATTGTCATAAGCAAAGTCGGCAGCATCGCTGCCATCATCGTCCTCATCATCCTCGTATTCGCTCTCGCTGTCACTTGATTCCCCATCTTCGTGGGAAGTCTCTGGGGCAACGGAGCCACCCATCAATCGCATTAAGCCATTCACTAAGACTTGGACCCTGTCCCTGGCAGATTCCTGCTGATCTGCTTTGCTGTAGATGGATGTGCGAAGGGCTGTGGATGTTTCTCGAACCGTCGAGAGCTGCGCAATTTTAGTGGCGGTGAGAGCGCGGAGTGTCTGCGGAAGGGCTCCCGACAAAGACATCTCTGCGACGTCAATCAAGCTGGAGGCTTCAACAATTAGAGCGGGAAGCGGTTTAGGAGGGTTTGAGTTCAAGCAACTCTTGTGGTGAAATTCCTAAAACCATTTCCCTCGAGAGTGGATTCATCCTGCTTTTTAAGAACTGCTGGCCAGCAATTCTTCTTCGGGAAGCTTCCTTGATGGTGGAGAACTCGATCGAAGGTCGCTTCAGCCGCAATTCAATACGAAGAAGTCTTGGTGACGGGAGTTGTGACTCAGATGGAATATCTCGATGACTCGCTGGGAGACTAACACAAGGGGAGATCCTTGTAGCTTCATAGTTAGCGGGGTCTCTCTACGCTACCAATTGTGTACTTGGTGTTGTCGCTGGCATCCACCCCTGAGTGACGGAGAGAATTGTTCAGAGGCACGACGATAAAGTGGCATTTTCGCTCAAACGCAGAAAATATGAACTCAAGATCCGACAGAAGGTTAAGGCTGTACCAAAAATAGCCAAATATTTATTTTCAGCCGGTTTCTTTACGAACTCTCTTGGAAGAAGAGTCTAGGCAGACATCCGCATCGACCGTCCATATATATTCAATGCCCATTGAATACTGTACCAGCAGCTCAAGAATTCTTGACACAAACTAAAAGGCGAGATGGGGTTTTCAACGATTCCCATTGAAATACTCGAACTAATTCTAGTTCTTCCATTGAATTGGAATAACCATGACGACGGCCGCCAGTGGATTTCAAAAAGGCGCGTTTGCAGTATGTACAGGTTCCATGAAATCCACATGTACGAATACATGCTAACCGTCGCCCTCCCATCTTCTCTTTGTATTAGAGACGTTCGACGTGATAATATCCCGCCAAGTTTTCGCGAACTTGAACTTTCAGGCAATCAAAGCAAGGGAAGCCTATACACTAAATGAGGCAATGGCACGCTGGTTGTTACGCCTGAAGTGGATTCACGACTCCCGCTTTCTCAGTGATGAAAACCATACGTCTGTTTATAGGTCTCTTCTTTGGAATCCGGTAATTTGCCCGGTTGAGGACAATCCAGACAATTCAAATGCAGTCCTCCATAACTCAGTACTGTCGGCATGCGCATACACTGTATCGCACTGCGGAGTATGGGGGGCATGCAATTCGCTGGAAAAGCGGCCCTTCGTGTTGGGCGATGCATTCAAGCTCTCCCTAGCAGCCCACGAAGGCAACGAGAACCTTGTAGCGTCAATGATATCTGACGGGGTTGATGTGAATACTTATGTCGAATGGCTCGGTTATCCACTATGTGGCGCAGTGGTCAACGGACATATGTCCATCGTCGAGCGTCTTCTGGCGCATGGAGCGCAGCCTAATGTTCGCAATATTGGAGCAACCCCACTGATATTGGCTGTAAAACAAGGAAACATTGCAATCCTGCGCTTACTTCTCAATGCAAGCACTCTTGATCCGAATATACAATGTCACTTGTCCGCTCTTCAGATTGCATGTGAACTCGGAAATCTAGAGGCTGTTCGTCTTCTGCTAGCAGACAACCGTACGGATGTGAATCTTGGAGGCAGTGGCGAGCCGCCACTTTTGATCGCTGCTCGAGATGGGCACGAGTCAATCGTCCGCTTGTTCTTGGAGCAGGATGTGGAGGCATCACTTGCGGGCCAGTGGTGCAGATGCCCGTTCAATAGTGCCGCCGTTGGAGGCCATAATGGCATTGTGCGACTTCTGCTGGACAAACTCCGTGTCAATACGCCTCTTTACCAGCAGAAGTGTGAGAAACTATTATTTCTCGGCGCTTCGAAAGGAAACGCATCTATTGTCGAACTGCTGCTTGGACGCCGCGGCATTCATCCAAACCGTTGCAAGACTCTCAGTCAATCGCCATTGTCGGAAGCTGCTTCTAATGGATATCACGAAGTGGTGCGTGTACTATTGCAATGGCCAAAAATGGACCCGAACGCCAAACAAGGCACCGCGACACCACTGTATCTGGCTGCGTATCAAGGCCATGATAAGGTCGTTGAATTACTTTTACAGTGTGCATCCTTGAATCCTAATATTGCTCCCTCTCCCAAGGAGCACCCACTAATAGGCGCCGCTCAGGAAGGTCATGTCCGGATACTAGAAATGCTTCTCGCGCGGTCAGATATTGATGTAAACAGGGTTGGCCCAGAAAACCGCACAGCACTTTCATTTGCATGCGAGAAGGGATACGAGGACTCGGTTCGTGCTTTGCTTGCGCGCGATGATATTAATTTGCATCAAAGCAATGACCATGGTGTTATTCCGTTCATTTGGGCGGGAATGTCCGGTCATGCTAGTATTGTACGGCTTTTGCTTGAACGCGACCCGGCGATTATAGACACTCGATCCCTTTCTGGCTATTCGTGCCTGATTTTAGCTGCTAGGGGTGGCCATCTGGGTGTTGTACAGACCTTGCTAGAATTCGGAGCGGATAGTTATTTAGAGGGTCAGAGGGGCAGAACAGCACTTATCTGGGCACGTAAGGGAAAATACCATGAGATTGAGCAGGCTATACTTGAACATCAAGAAAGTTTGCGTTCTCAAAACACTTGATTCTCCTCATTACCAAACAAAGGCAGATACCACAGGATGAGCTAAGGGATGAGGAAGGGAGGAGATTATATTTCGCCGGCACTCCATCATTATGCCGGGGTCCTTGAAACCGAATTGATTGATCTAAATATTCCAGCCTTTATTATTCTCTAATGAAGAATGGAAGAATCAATCTCACTTCTCGCCAGATAGCTCCCGGTGTCCTCCCCTGCCACTGAATATCCCCATCACAGGAGTGCATTTCACCACGCTTATTCCTCTAAACCTCTCAAGAAACTAGATTTTTCTTTTCTTTTCTTGTATTGTTTAGGTCTAGAACTGAACTGTTCATGTTTTACAGCTCGTAACGCATGTGGCTTGCCATGCAGTTATGAGTTGTGATGTTCATGCGTCTAGTCAAAAGACATCCCGTTGCTTTTGCCTTATCGGGAAGTTAATGCATAGCCTTAAGTCTCACTCATTCTGAGAACTGCTTTCTCATTTCTAAATATGGGATTTACTTAGCTCATTCTGTTCGAGTTGTCCATTTGTTACATACCGCAATAGCTCAGCATGCAGTGGAATCACATCCCTTTAGGACTACGCAGATATACATACGCAAACCACGGCGTTCAACTCGGCGTAGACTGCACCGCTCGTCTCTGTTCTCTGTATCACCACAGTCTTCCTCAGAGAGGGGATCTACAGTTAGAAGATATGCTAGATGCCAATACCTGGATCACTTGGAGCTCCAATTCCAAGCTGAGTCTAAACATCTCCGTCTGTGTGGAAGATACCCTAGACTACCACAAAGATGAAGAGCTTTCAAAACAACTGTTGAGTATGATGAGGGAGACATCGGTAAGAGATACCATAGGCTGCGTTCAAGAGTTAGAAACCTTGCTTGCCGTTTACTGAACAAGTGATATGAAGTTTTGGTCCGACCTTGATATCCTTCCTGTGTTCGAATGCGGGCTACAACAGCGGAATATGATCGTCACGATGCAAAAGAGCTTGGAAAGACCATCCAAGGGGAGGTCATCCAAATTCCCCCAATGCATCAGCCGAATGATTGATATGAATACTCATATTCAGCCACCACCAGGCGTTCCTGTGTTCTACATCAGCCAACTTGATGTAGTCTTTGGGTTTTCTCCAGAAACACAGCCCATCGGGCTTCAAACTACTAGAATAAGTTCACGAGGGGTGCCATGTAATAGAGTACCCGATGGGAATCAGCAGTCTCCTAAGATCCATTATAATAGCGCCTACAGCGGGCTAGGGATATACGAACCAAGCTTTCAGAGATCTGTATCAACCGTATCATCAGACCAATTTCCGCCGGAGCCCCAGCCAGAAGAAGCGTGGGAGTCGCTTGACGAGGATACCCCATTCTCCAGCCAGGAATCCACTGTGACCAATAACTCTAGTGTCTGCCAGTGTTACACTCCGGAGACAACGAATAACAGGACGACGACCGAGTTGATTCACTCGTGTGCGCCCTTGTTTGACCATGGGTTTCGCAGTCTGATTTGCCCATCTATACCGCTCCGCGATATAGCGATTAGAACAGAACAAAAGCCCAATATTGGCCTTGCCCAAATCGCTCCCACCATCTTTAGTCCCGGATATGGCTCTGTAAGGCATCCTTCAAGTATCTAGATGATAGTTACTATGGTATGGCTAACTGACCCCACGCGAAAGGCAATATCAGAACGAGCGTGTTTAATTCCCACAATAGCAAAGGGGCTAAGCATGGCCATTGACAGATCGAAAAGCGAAGCTGTGCAAACCAAACTCGCCACGCTCAGGGATGACTACCGAGCGAAATGCGACGCACATTCCCCTTACGCACAAGTCAGCCCAACAGACACAAGGGCGGTTACGACATACCTTCTCTGGAACAAGATGCAAAGCGGTCTATATAACCCCAAAGCAGCGAGAAAGCTAAGCCCACTATGCACTCCGTCTCAACAGACCAGAACATTAAATACAGCTGGTGTCCAGCTCACAGAGCCCCATGATGAAGTCCTTCTTATAGACCAGGATGATACCAATTCGGACTGGGGCTTCGATTTAGAATTCGAAGAAGATATATTACTAGGCAGAACGGACGATAATGACGACGAGCATTCCGAAGAAGACCCCTTTCACGATATATTAGAGATACCCGTTCTATCTACACCTCAGGTTTCACCGCAAGTTCAACCTGCTCAACCCAGGGCTTCGAATAGTGTACCTTGCATACTATATGACCAGAACTCACCATATATAACTCCCATTCTCTCCTCTTCGCCAATGTTAGACATGGAACGAGCCAGATCTCCGATATCGCATATGTCATTAGGAAGCGAAATGGGTACCTTGGGTGATATTTCTGTGACTAGCCTTCCAGAGCAAATTATTGACAGTGATGACGGTGATGATGCTCTCGTGCTGCGAATAGATGATAGCGATAATGAGGTAGATATGCTTCTTTAGCCAGGGTCCATTATCAATATTTTGTACTACCGCATATATATAAGCCTTTTGTAACTAGATATATTAAGAAATCAACTGGGCCATACTCTGAAATTCCAGCCTGTTAACTGAAATATTAGTTTCAGCTCAGCCATGATTTTGAGGTACATCACATCCGACGTTGTCAGCGCCGAGAAAGATGCAGAGGAGGAAAAAGTCCGTCTTCCTTCCCACGAAAGCATGTCAACCGCACAAATATTCCTATCTGCTGTGTTAAAGAAAACTCACAAGCAAGCACGCAATTATCTCAAATCTTTGCACAAATATATGAAAGCTGCTGCCTAGTTCTCCATACTTGAAAAAAGTGCTTGCTTTGCTTTTATTGTGTGAAGCTAAGTTCATCTGTTCGCATTATCAATCGCTTCCTTCCATTTCCCACAGTTCAAATTCGCCAGGTTGTACGCAACACAAGGAGAGAAGAGGAATCCCTTGCATAAAAGGGCAATTAAAGGCTCACGAAACTTATCCCGGATCTTAACAACTTTCAACGCCGCTCCCACAGAAACAAATCCACCTCCCAGATATCTATCAGTTCCTCTTTCTATTGCTGTCCCATTTTCCCTAATCTGTGATTCCTTTTAAACGCCAGGCCCGATACGCCCTTACTTGGAAGGATTAGCCTGAGGCACTAAAGTGTAAGAAGTGGGAGGGAGGGTGGGCTAGGTTGGGAGGATGAGGTTCCGATCTACTTACCAAATTGTGTGAGAATGTTTTTACACGGTATTTGCGTGGCGCAGCTCTTCTGGGCGGGAATGCAGAGCCAGTGGTGGAGGAAGAGCGTTGTCAGATTTGATCTTCTGCTTCACACTACCATCGTTGGTCATGTAGTTTTCAAGGTTATTGCCATCGATTGTGAGGGCGGGAAGAGGGCTATTTGGGGACCACGACTTAACGCCGCAATGAGCAGCCGCGCAGTCCAGAACGGATTTGTCGAACGATTGAATATAATTACGGTCCAGCAAACGCGCCTTTGGAGTCGCGTAATGAAGGTATTCGGAAAGCGTGGCCACGAGAGACCACCCTTGAACTCTGCGAAAACATGCAATGATGCATCCAGTGCGGTGCTAAGGTTGGCCATTAATATCATATTCTCTTTTTCAGAGAAAAGCGGGGAAGGGAGGGTGGGATATTTGAGGGGAGTTGCTTACTTTCCCCTTGTTACAGTGCACCATGACTGGGTGATTTTTACGGTCGAGGAGAATTTTAAGGACGTCCAACACAGTGCTATAAGGGGTATAAACGTTGGGATCTTTGTTGGCAAGAATCGGGATAATATAGGACGTGATGCCATTATCCTCGACAAACTGCTTGTATTCCGGAGTCCACTCTTCGTCGACGAGCGTTCTATCACAAATCAGCTGGGATTCATATTCTCTTATATGCATGCACCCGAGATCTTGGGGAATAGAGGGTGGGGAAATGACTTACATGATGGTCTTGAGTCCTAACTGAGCGAGGGAGCTGAGGTGAACTGGTTGTGGAAAGCTGCTCCTATAAATACCATCCACGACTTCGGCAAAATTGGCGGGCATGCCAGCACCATGGGGGGTGGGTGGACGGCTTGGACCACTCTCAAAACCAGGAGTGGACGATGACTCTCTCTCTGGAGCTACAGAGGGCTTATATTAGACGAAATCATGGCCGCAAGGCACGCGTCAAGGGAAGAAATGAGAGCAAGCAACTGGAAAAAGAACATGTTGCCTGGTGGCGGATAGTGGAGAGCACAATATCCCCAGCCAACGCAACAAGCATATGACGCTAACTA
Source organism: Arthroderma sp. MBC 929 (assembly GCA_030789285.1). Taxonomy (NCBI): domain Eukaryota; kingdom Fungi; phylum Ascomycota; class Eurotiomycetes; order Onygenales; family Arthrodermataceae; genus Arthroderma; species Arthroderma sp. MBC 929. The sequence goes on along the minus strand of JARJUX010000029.1, from coordinate 54,484 downwards.
GAGGGAGATAATACCTGAGCTGAGGTTCTTGCTACTGCCATATGGGGACAAGCGGTTGGACTGGTTGTCGGCAGTGGTATCTAGCATCATGTTGTCTCCCATGATGACTTTCACGGGGCTTGACGTATCGAGTCTTGCCTTGCTATGGAGACGAAGACTGGAGGTAAACTGAGGCTATGGAGCCACTAACTATACCTCTGACTCGTCAGAAGAAGAGCAAAGCCAGAGTTGAGAGTTGAATCTCGATATCAGGCAGGGAAGAAGAGAGGGGAACAAACGTGTCCAAGCCTTTTTCGATGCCGAAGATATAGGAGGTGTTGTTTATGTTGCTGTTGAGTCCCTTTCTACCCAGAGACTCAAGTTCAGCAGGTGAATAAAAGAGACCAGAAGTGATGAGAAAGAAAGAAAGAGAAAGGCAAGACACTACTAGTTCTTGCTGTCCATACAAAGACAAAAACACGCACCTAAAAAGACATTGTGTGACGAGGAGGGAAGAAGATGATTGAAGAATAGAGGATTGATGCCTAAACTGACTCGAAGGGTGTTGAGGTGAATAGACGGATGGATGATATCAGGCTGAGTTGGCTGTGGGTTGACACACAAGCGAGAGGATGTCAGGAGTGTGTCAGAGTGAGGTCAGGTCAGGAGAGGTTTGGGTTATGGTAGGAGCACAAAGACAATGCAAGAAGGGAAAAATTGGGAAAGCTCCCAGTTGCTTGTTCCTGTGTTTTTTTTTTATTTGTCCTATACTGGCAAGCTATCCTCCGATGGGACAGGACAAACAGATCTCACGTGAAAGATCCATCTTGAAAAAAGCGGTGGATAAATATGTCTTAGGATAGAAGAAAGGAGGAACTAGCAGAACGCTCCTTAGAACAGCCACATCTGGAAGTTCTTCCAAGGCTGCTTTCTGGTTTTTGTTTCTGATATCAGCAGAAGAAGAGTTTCCAGGTCGCTTTTTGAAGCTAATGCAGCTTTTGTTGGAGCCAAGCTTGGTTCCGGGAAACCTGGATATTCCGCTCCGATTCACGTGTGTGGCTGGGATAAGCTTGTTATCTCCGAACCATGGCCGACTTGTTGTTGAAGCAGCACCAAGGGGAAACAAACGGTCAACAACAGGAACAGAATCTCTATTTTCTTCATGGGTAGTGTTTCTATTTCTATGTGATGCAGGCTTTGAAGTTCATCACGAATCAGACAGCAATGTAGACGCTTTATGTTCATTTTAATATCACAGAACTTCTTCCCCCAAACCAAACATTTTCACAGAGTTATTCCAGGCTCTTTGCAAATATGTTAGCAAGGCTTGTAATTAGTACTTTGGGTGGAGAGAAATTTTAACTTACGCATCACAAACTTCATCCACGGATATCCCCTTGACAGCTGCAATTACCTGAGCAACATGGGAGATGGCAACAGGTTCATTTCTTCCCTTCACCATGCATCCCTTCTGCCATCTTTCCTTTTTCACGGCCTTGGGCAGTGCAGGTGCTGCCTCTCTATATTTGTGTGATGCATGGGATGGCCGTATCTCACACTAATAATTAACCAGTCAGCCAAATCAGTCACCACACCGGGATGGAAAGAAAGTGCAAGACGAAAAAATAATGTACCCAAGGCCCATCAGTCTCAATCTGGATCCTGTCAAGCGGCATGGCCTTGACAACCTCCAAATTTTCCTCGGTCTTCAAACTGCATCCATTTACTCCAATATCCAACCCCAACGCCACAATCCTCTCCATCTCTTCCATAGTTCCAGTAAAACTATGCACTAGCCCACCACTGGGCAACTTCGGCAAACGCTCGGCAAGCAACCTTTCAAAATCCTCACTGGCAGCCCGCGAGTGCAAGAATAATGGCATCTGAATCTCAACAGCAGCATCCAGCTGGGCCTCGAAGTATTTCAGCTGCTTATCCTTGGGAGATAGGAATAGTCTGTCATAATCAAGCCCGATTTCACCAAAAGCAACGGCATGACCTGCCTCCTTTGCTTCGAGTGCCAGAGCCTTGATTTCGCTTAGGTATTTATCTGGCCCACCGGGATAAGAGTCGAAGAGTTTCGCTTGGCATGGATGTACGCCAACAGTGGCATAGCAGACGCCAGCTGCTCGATGTCAGATATCGACGACAAAACTTCATGAGGAAAAAAAGGGGGGAGAAAAGGCGGGGGAAATAATGGGAATGAGGCTAGTCGGCGAGATCGTAGCGAATAGGAGTGCAGGAAAATCAACACCCGACAAAAAAAATATAATACATACGATGGTCACGAGCCAGTTGCACAGCATGTTGAGATTCTTGCAAATCAGAGCCTGTCACCATGAATTTCCGACAGCCGGCATCTGTCGCTCTGTCGATGACATCCTGTAAATCATCTTCATGGGCTTGTTTGCCATGGTACGTCCCTCGAAATACGGGATCACCGAGATTGATTCCGATCTTTTAATTGAAAAAGAAGATATAGAAAATTAGCCAACGGGAGCTGTGAAATATAAGTTTTTAACAGATGATTCTCGGGTTATTTTAAGCACATACATCAATGTATTTTCTCTCCTTGACTGATTCGCCCATCTTCGCACAACTTGGAGAATTAAAAGATCTGAGTTGAAATGATGGAGACTGGTTTACATCTAGGCTTGAAAATCTATCATAATTCAAAGGACAAGGCAAGATCCCTATCCGTACTATGTAGCAATCCGAATAAATGAGCGGGGGGATGAACTTTTCTTTTTGGTCTCGATTCTGCTTCTAATTCTTCCTTCCAATGAGATTTAACCTACCAGTTTTTTCAGGCCTGGGGAAGAGATTGACAGCCGCTCTGTTGAGAATTCTTGTCGGGGTGCGATTCCTCAGCAGGAACATTCCATCAGGGCTGGCTGGAGCTTGCTAATTCGACTAATTATTGCTGTTCGACTTTGGCAGGGGAAACTGTCGACGTTCTCTGGTTTGTGTCATTTGACTTCCTGTTGTGCTTGTGGCGTTTTGTGTGTGGCTGTGAGCTTAGTGGGGTCCAACAGAGAGCAGATGCATTCACTTCTACGGCTGACAGTGATGGTATCGAGTAAAGGTCATATTTGACAATATCTTATTGTTATATTTGGTTGTGCATTTCCATACATATACTTGCTGTGTGAAATTGAGTAGCAAAACACGCGGCTACTTCATACACACCTTTCAGATTTCTCAAGGCCACTGTTTGGCCACATTTGTGCTCTGGTATCATTAACGGTACCCTATCAAATAGCTTCGCTAACAATTACACGATGTCCAGGGAGTCCAGATCGACGCCACGATGACTTGAGGAGCAAAATCCAGTCAACGTCAGCCGCTCGTCATAGCTTCACCGAATTGAAATTTGCATATCAGGTGCCTGTCTGTTCCCAGCCCATATTCTCTGGGTGACGTTGCATATTTTACGCCGGACCGGTTCACGCCCAAGACATGTATGGAAATAGACCGCAAGAGCAGAGAAGATAGAACGAAGAAGAAAAGAAAACCACCAAAGCAGCCGGTTACATTTTTGATAAAGCTGGAACCGACGCTGATTTGGAGCCGTGATTAGCTGCTGGTAGGGGAGATGGACGAGGATATCTCAAGACATGATCGTATTCAAATCAATTGGTTGGAATGAACTCCGGAGGTATTCAGAAGAGCCGTGCAGCGCTGCCAGTCGAGATGCAAATCACAATTCAGAATCAGCACGTTTAAGCGCAGACGCATCAACGTGGCATAGGCTGATGTGGCCCGAATAATCGGAGAAGGCTCTGCAATTTACGATTCACGATAATTCCTCTCTACCCGGAGCGGGTAAAAAGGAATCTGTCTGTGAAGTGGTATACCACGGTCGGGCATTATTGGCCGGTCGCAAGGGGGGTGGTGTTCACCTTTTCGCGAATAACAAACCATGCACAGAAATGTACGGTATGTCAATATATTTTCTTCTTTCTTTGTGTACTGCAACGGATCCATGGTAATTAGCAAAAGCTGCCAGACTCGAGAGTGCTTAAACACAGATATGCAAGTCCTGTCCTTTCATTGTCACACGTTGGGAGGCGTTGCCACGTGACGACACGGCACGTCAAACTGCAGTTTCCGTAGCGTTGCTCTCGATCTCCACCGCAGAACACGAGGGTGCGAGCGTGCATAACTTGCATCGGCAGCATACTACCTTCCAGTCCTCCTGCGTCAGGATGAATTAGCTAGCATGGTTATCATTTTATGGGGAGAGCACCATGTCGGCCGAGACTTGTGAAGAATCAGAGCAAACATGGACCAAGGAAGAAGTCTGTTCTCATAATCTCTCCCCCCACTGTGCGCTTAGGTGGGCGACAAGCTCTGTCGTTCGGTACGCCGAAGGTCTCTCCAAGTTGCGGTGACGGTTGGTATGTAGTGCCGCGTCAGTCCAATCCAAGCAGCCGGTCACCGCTCGCCTCGGGAAGGCTCTTGACCGATCGGCCCCAGACTGTCAACCGTGCTTTGTTTTCTCCCGGGTCTCACATCACTCCACTTGCGTATTTCGACAATTTCTTCTTTTTAAAGCTCCTTTTTTCTTTATAAGAAAGCGACTTGGAAGGTCGATTTTCTACCGCCTAGCTATCTCTTTGCCTTTATGTTAATATAGCTGGGCTGCTTTGCCATAAGCTGTTTTATATGTACTGAGCTTCCACGTTGCTGCAACCACCCTCGAGACCCAAACTAGATCCCTCTCCGAACATCATGTCAACGTCAAGTAGTCGCCTTCTCTCCTCTCGTGATATCTTAACCCACAATAACCCTTCCGATTGCTGGATTGTCGTGGACAATAACGTTTGGGACGTGACCGAGTTTCTATCTGAGCACCCTGGCGGCCCTGCAAGTCAGTGAAGCTTCAATTCTTCTTCCCATTGTGTTGATTTGGATTGCCGTTCTTGTTGCTGACATTGGCTTGCTGGAACAATAGTTATACTCAAATACGCCGGCCGTGATGCTACAAGCGCGTACTCGGATACCCACGCCCCGAATGTCATCAAAAACCACCTAACACCCGCCAAGCTCAAAGGAACCCTCGATAGCAGTACAATTGATGAAGAATGGCTAAAGGCGCCGCCACAAGAGAACCCTAGAGTTATCGAGAACCACGAAAAACCACCCCTTGACACGCTGATTAGCGCACACGATTTCGAAGTAGTTGCCTCCAAAACAGCAAGCCGCAAAACATGGGCTTTCTACTCAAGTGCTGCAAACGATCTATTCACTCGGGATGCCAACAAGTCGTCCTTTGACCGTATCTGGTTTAGGCCGCGAGTATTACGCAATGTCCGAGAAGTCGACACAAAAAGCCGTGTTCTAGGCTGTGATTTGAGCATGCCTCTATTCGTCAGCCCTGCAGCAATGGTAAAAATGATCCATCCTGAGGGAGAGCTGGCCGTTGCTCGAGCGTGTGAAGCCAAAGGTGTGATGCAGGGGATCTCAAATAATGCATCTTTCCCCATGGAGGAAATCACTAGTGCAGGCCCGTCTGCGAGTTTCTTTTTCCAGCTCTATGTAAACCGAGACCGGGAAAAGTCAGCTGCTCTCCTTCGCCAATGTTCAGCTACTCCGAATATGAAGGCCATTTTCATCACGGTGGATGCGGCATGGCCTGGAAAACGAGAAGCGGACGAGCGTGTTCGTGCTGATGAGAGTATCACAGTCCCAATGTCCCCATCGAAAGGCAGCAATGACAAAAAAGGGGGTGGATTAGGGCGTGTTATGGCTGGGTTTATCGACCCGGGTCTAACGTGGGAAGACCTCCGTTGGGCAAGGCAACATACCCACCTCCCTCTTGTGCTTAAAGGTGTAATGAGTGCAGGTGACGCTATAATGGCCATGGAAGCAGGATTGGACGGTATCCTGCTCAGCAATCATGGTGGTCGAAATCTCGACACAAGTCCACCTTCCATACTCACGCTGCTGGAGCTTCATAAACGCTGCCCAGAAATATTCGACCGGATGGAAATATATGTAGATTCCGGTATCCGGAGAGGAACTGACATCCTCAAGGCGATTTGCCTCGGAGCCACAGCTGTGGGTCTGGGTAGAAGCGTTCTCTTCGCCGCAAACTATGGACAAGAGGGTGTGGAACATTTGTTCGACAGTATGTTGTCAATCTTCTTCATCCTATGCTAACCAGAATGGGGTATATGCTAACGAAAGAAATCTTTAGTCATGAAAGATGAATTAGAAGGAGCCATGAGAAATATCGGCATCACATCCCTCGACCAAGCTCGCCCTGAATATATCAATTCGGGGGACGTTGATCACCTAGTACCCGACTCCGCACAGCATCCATACGCCCGATCCATAGCCCGGGGTCGCAAACCGTCAGGGCTATGGCAGCCAAAATCTAGACTGTGAATGGCGGAGTTGTTGATTCTGTCGAGTTGCTGAAGTGTAAAGTTGAGATATATATATACTGGATTCCCATGGTCGCCTTTACTGTATTTACTTGGAGTGTATAACTGTTTTGAATATAAATTTTGTATTATTTCGTTTTCGTGTTCGGTTTCGGCTTGTCACAGTTGTTGCGCCGATGTGTATGGATTGAAGATGATCTCATACTTGTTGTTCGGGAGGTTGACATACGTCCGGGCACAGGCCTCGGTTAAACCCGAAGGAAAGATCGCTCGGAAGGATCAACATCATAGTAAATCATGCTGTTGACAGCCATACTCTTGTGACACTAACCAGCTTTCTTTTATCAAGATGGTAAGCGTAGAGTCACCCTACCCGATATCAAGCCGGATTTGCGCCTTTTTCTCCAGGGTTACGTATGAGATAGAGCAATTAGTCTTCATATCATCCAGATTAGATATAACGGCATTAATTACTATTTACCATCACTGTCTCGACGATCATCTTATCTTCTTCTTCTTCTATCTCAATCAGCATCCATCAGTTCATCCCGAGGCTTCCGGGGGGTAAGCAGCACCGAGCTGGGCCAATTTTGATTACAAATGATAAATAGTTTAACCAAATGATCTGCTTTATCGAATCTTGATACGCAGAATGCGAGCGAAACGTGTGGGGACATCTGGCCATCTCTGTGGATATATGACTGTATTCAAGGCGTTGACCTGGAAGGTTTGGAAGGTTGCTGGATGCTTCTCTCATGGCTCTCGGGTATCATGCCTTTACATCTCGGTTTCAGAGGAAACATCATAGCCGTGAGGTCGCCTATTGCACATGGTATTCCACGCGCTTCAGGCTTGGAAAAAGATCCGAAGAAGACGCGAAGAAGGACTGAGGCGCTAATTGAGCAACGGAGCAACAGTTGGCGATAGGGCGGTCCGGTAAATGAAGAACTGGCCCACGTGTATATATAAATAGTAAGTATGCGGCATTACCTTGTGAATATGTCGTCAAAATCTTCCTCGCAAGATGGTGATATCTATTGGTTAAGTCTCCGATAGTGGATATCAGGTAGCGGGTTTGAGAAACTAGCTGAAACAAACTGGACTGGTGATATCCTCCGATCGTACGGTCATATTGTAAGCAAGTCATCAGTCACGATGGGAGAACAGACAATGCGACGGGCTAGCAGTATAACGTTAGAGACTACTATTACTAGTCGGCATTGCATGCCATCAACTACCGTGAAACAACGAAGAATATCGTATGGCACCCTCTGACTCTGCATAACATCCCTGGGGGTTTCTTCATGTACCCCATGCCAACTACAACAAACACGCCACACCGCCTAAACAGTTCACTGAAGAGAGTGACTCTGGGGGGACTTTTACTGGCGAGACTTAGTGGATGTTCTCCCGCCAGGCTCCAAAGTACTCCAAAGTACTCTCTCCATCCCCTCTTTTTAATCTTCCCGTGTGGTTTTCGTTCAGTGGGCGGACAGACGGCTTTCTTGGAGATATAACAACCCCTTCTTCCCCTCTTTTTCTTTTTATTTCCTCTCATTAATCTCTTCTTTTTCATCTCTTCTTCCTCTGCCTGACTTCTTTTCCCATCCTCCTTTATCACCTTCTTCATCTGTTATATCGCTGCCTGTTTCCTTTCTCTCCGCCACTACACCCGTTTTAAAGCCACATAAGCTCCTTGGCGCCACGGTCGAGGCCTTCTAGTGGAGTGAATAGTGGGTATTTTCTCAGTCTGTTCTCTGGGGAAAGCTCCTGAGGCTGCGTCCCCAACAGCTTCAAGCTCCATCCTCAACAACTTGTTCCCTCAAAGGCCGCAAAAACTTATTTTTATCACCAGCTTTTACCTTGTAGATCACCTCCTATATCGGCGCCTTATTATTTTTTTGCTTGATCAGGTGCGACGAAAAAGGAGTCAAGAATAGTCAATCGAAAAAAAAGGCGCTTTTCCCTTTTAAATCGGCCTGTTCGAATTGCTTCAAAAGGTGCGATTCCCGTTGTTCATTTCGTATTTTGATTTATCCCTCTTCTTCTGCTACTTCATCTGCCCTCTACTCTATACTCTGCATACACACACTTGTATACTCCCGGACATTCATTAATCAATCTCTCTTGGCGATCTCTTAGACACCCAAATACATACTGTACTCCGTATCTCTACCAAACTCTGCATAATGACTGCTCCACGTTCGACCTCGTTACGGGCCCTCCGTGTCCTCTCCCAACAACAGCCGGTCACCGCTTTCCGCCGGTCGCTTCACATCACTGGCGCCTATTCAGCCCAGCTCGCTTCCGGACCGGACGTTGTCTCCATCTACCGCTCCCGAACCATTGCAGACCTCCAAGGCGAATGTGCCAGGAGGAACCTTGGAACCGCTGGTAGCAAGTCAGAGGTATGATTACTCTCTTCAACTGCAGAATTGCAAAACCACGATTTTCGCTGCTAACATCCGAATTCATAGCTTGTCGAGCGTCTCTCCAGCCATGATGCCCTCCAGTCAAGGGCATTCAGCATTGCCATGAAGAGAATCGATGGTCAAGCATTTGGCCGGTATGATGATAAACACCCGAGCCAAAAATGTCCATCACAATGCTAACGGAGATTGAACCAACAGACGGAGAGAATTCAACACCTCTCGCGCCAACCGTGCAGTCAAGGACTCATCTCCCATCGATCTGGCCTACATGCCAACCAACTTCGACGCAGTGTCGACGCAGAACGTTCCTCGTGTCCCAACGCCACCCGACGCTTATGCACACTATGAGACTGCCACAAGTGCGTCTGCCCCCATGAAGCCACAGATATACACCGTGAGCGACATGGGATCGGATGCCAATGGGCCTAGCCCCATGAGCGAGGTCGTTGACAATCACGCACTCGACATCAACCCCTTCAACCTCACAGAGACCGTCAACAAGTCGAGGACAGGTGCGACTCAAAATGGTGATGATACCGTTACCGGCGCCGTCAAGGAGCTATGGCATGGTATGGTTGAAGATTTAACAGGTACTCCAAGACGGAGTAACCTCTCTCGATAGGGATATATATATGGGAAAGAAAGGTTGAAAGAGCTTTCTGCGGTTGTTTTGCAACGATGAATGCGATGGCACGTTGGAATGAAATTCCAGCTGCCCCTTACTGCTCTTGGCATCTCGCTTCTAGCTTGCCCTTTCCAACCCCTTCCTCCGGGCCCTCCTGGACCTCCTTTCTTTGTAACCAGCTATTTTTTTGTTCTGGACCTTTTTCTTTGTTTTTTTTTCTTGTGACCTGCGCTCAGCCAACAGCAGCTTGACCTTCAATGTTTTTTCTTCGCGGCATATCTACTGATCTAACGAATTTTATCAACCAATTAATAAATTTTTAACTACTTTGATTACTCGTCAGCGAATAATTGGTTGGAAAGAAAAGTGAGCCTATCAAGGCCTGTTTCGTAGCACAAGGCGATCAGTAACCAGCGCGCCATACATGGCATCCTCTTCTTTAATTACGCGGAACACGCTCAAAGGCAGTACATAGTATGCATTTTCCCTGCATCCCCGGAGAGAATGCGCTCAACGTACGGAGATTCTCCCACTGCGGTCAGGTATGCAAGACTCTTCGGACATGAGTATGCACAACGTATTGCGGAGACTGTGGATAGAAAGCATCGAGCCGTTGGACTGTCCTGTGCAAGAGGATGCAACCTCAGACCAGAACAAGCACCTAAGCATCCCTAGGGCAAAGTAGTGCGAGCCTGCTGGCTTCTCCAGTCGAGACTCTCCCCTGTACGACCCTGTGTTTGATCTTCGACCTGGGCTATCAGCAAGAACCGAGCTGCGACGCATGGAGTGGCCAAGAGGCGACTGGGCAGTAAGAAAGCTAATTCGACATGTTGATACTACGCGAGAAAGTTTGGAGTCGACAGAGAACTGCTCATATGTAAGGGGGTTCTCCTTTTCTTTTCTCTTTAGAGCTGTGGAAGATAATATCTAACAGCATGTTGTCTCTGCACTTTTTCTCTCTTGCCTCCAGCTACACCTCCAGAGCAACCCTCTGTCAACATCTACCAGGGGTCGCTAAGGGAGTCCCGTACCATACCAAGGCATGACCCTGGAAAGCCCCACGGTGGCCTGAGCTTCGAGGGGTTCTGCTTCCACCCGAGTAGACCAATGACAGGCCATAGTTGGGCCTTCCCCTGCTCGGATCTCCCTCCATTCGGTTTAGCGTCCTCCTTAGCGCCACTGCTTTTATGCGTGTCTTGCCAAGTCTTACCAGGCGTTACAGCGACACATGGGGATATCCCTATCCGAGTGTGTATTTTTGCTTTCGGGAACACCGCAGAACATTTATCCATCCCTTTTCTCTCTTTCTCTCTCTTCTTGTCTTTCTTATTCATTTCTTACTTATTCATCTTCATCTCTTCGCTCGTTTCTGCTCTCTTTTTCTCTTCTTCCTTTCGTCCTTCATTCCTCTGCACACTCCGCTGCTGCATCTCGGCTGTTTCTCCACCTTCTTTTCAACTCGCCTGCAGCTCCGCGTTGGCATATCTGCCTCTGTCTTTTTATGCTTTTTACCGTTTCACTTAATCTTGCCACACTCCCTGCTTCAGCTTGATGCCATATATATACGCGTCCCTCTCTTGATATCTCTGTATCATTATTCTATTTACAACCAGACTCCGCACCCCCAGATCTCATCCTTACATTAATGACCGGGTTCCTACACTATTGACAAAAATATCATCGTCATCAGACATCTCTCATACAGATCCTTCACATTACGGAGTAGTGTGACAGGAATATACCAAGCTGTCCCTCTCCTCCCTTCCTCTGCATATATAACTGCTATGCATCGAAGCTTGCGTTAATAGATTAATCCAAAACACGAAAGAGTGTTTGTCTAGATTTCCTGTTCTTCTCTGATATATCATTTTTGTAAAAACAAATTCTGCGCTTCAGTTTTTTCTAGATATCATGCGTTTGTTGTCTTCATGTCTTGTATCTGTCGCGTTGCTGTCAGCTGGCACTTCTGCCTTCTACCCAATCCGTCTACCAGATGAGGATACCTCAACTTCCACCAGCTCTAAAAAACGGTTTTTCCCAGTACGTCTACCTGAAGAGGAGGAACCATCGATCACTTCCGGCTCTCACCCTCGAAAGCGGTTCTTTCCAATCGTTCCACCGGAAGAGTATGCGGCGAGTAAGAAGGGTTCATGGACATTGAATGTCAAAAAGTTTCCTGGCAAGGTGAGGAAATTCATATCGCCTATCCTCGCTATCGTAAGAGGCTAATGGAAGACCATTGACGATCTAGGTTCGCCGGGAGAATAAACACGATGCTGTCATTGCGTCGGAACCGTCCATGGATAACAGTATGGGGATTAACAACGATGGCCGCGACTACTCCTACTTCTCCGAGGTCAAGTTTGGATCAACAGGACAGAAAATGTGGCTGCTTCTTGATACCGGTTCGGCAAATACTTGGGTGATGGGTTCGGATTGTACGACTGCTGCGTGTCAGGAACATAATACCTTTGGCTCCGAGGATTCCGATACGCTAGAAACTTCAGATACTCCGTGGGCCGTCAGGTACGGCACCGGGTCGGTTGAGGGGACTCTTGTGGAAGATACGATATCGTTTGCCGGATTTGATTTCGAATTGACATTTGGAAGTGTGCATAATGCATCCGACGACTTCCTCAAGTATCCTATGGATGGAATTATGGGCCTTGGTCGACAAGAATCAGTCGGTGGTGCAGCAACTCTTATGGAAGTGATGGAGGATGAGGAGCTATTGGAAAGCAACATTATAGGCCTCAACCTGCAGCGCAACTCTGACGGTGCTACCGATGGGCAAATCACCTTTGGAGATATCGATACCAGCAAATTTTCGGGGGATCTCACTTACACCGATGCCGTGCCCAAATCCGAGTCCGACCTATGGGAAATCCCTCTCGACAACGCTTTTGTTGATGGCCAGACAGTGGGTGTAAAAGGGAAGAATGCAGTTCTCGACAGCGGCACATCTTTGATCTTGCTGCCAAAGACCGATGCGAAAGCCCTCCACTCCCTAATTTCAGGCTCTGAGGGAAGCGACGAATATTACTACATTCCGTGCTCTACGGAAGCCAAAATCGAAGTTGTCTTTTCTGATACGAAATTTACCATCTCGCCTAAGGACTACATCGGTCGCGAAGCTAGTACCAAGGGTCTATGCTACTCGAATATTGTCGGAAGGCAAATCCTTAACGATAACCAATGGCTGCTGGGAGACGCTTTCTTGAAAAATGTATACTCTGTATTTGACTTTGACGAGAGCCGTATTGGTAAGGCCCATACTGGGGAGCGATGAGGTTTGTTTGTACTGCTAAACTAATGTACGGCTCCTAGGTCTCGCTCAACGCTCTACTGGTGATTCTCCAACCCCAACTTCAGGTATGCACTAATATCCTCAAGCACACACCCCTTTATATGTAGAATTCGATGCTAACCAGAACCTAACAGGCAACAACTCCACTGCCACCCCAACTTCTACCTCGACCGACACATCGGTCCCCATACCTCCAAAAGACAGCTCGTCTGATCCCGGCGCCGATGACTCTGACGATTCTGACGATTCTGACGGAGCTGGCGACGATGGCGACGATGGCGACAACAGCAATGACAACGACGATGACGATAATTCATCAGGTGATAAGGACAATGCCGCTTCTGGTTCATCTGTTCCAGTCTGGTTGTCGACAGTCACTCTCCTTACCGCGGGATATCACATCTGGACGCTAATATAATGTCCGCTTCCGCACCCACTTAATATCGACACTCATTTAATCGCTCGCCTTCCCGCTATTCCTATTCCAACTTCCAAACAGTCATTACTTAATAGTTAATCCGTTCTCCTGTCATTACGTTTCTTCCACCTTCTGCCCGTGGAGGGTGCATTGCTTCATAGCGATATTTGTTTTGGCATTTCATACCTTTGACCACTATTTATTCATTTATAGGCGTTATTTTTTTGGGGTTATTTTTATCTTGACGTTCTCAAGCCCCTTCTTATTTGTGAATGCATGGCATTTTTCATCATCTTACTTTATTATTTATATATTCCCTTTTCTTTCTCACTTTTACACCACTATTTATCTTTCTACGGAGGTTTCTGATAGCTTGATAATTCCTCGACAGGAGGATATATTATCTCTCTAGTTCGATGGGCATACTCCTAGATCTCGAATCTTCTGATTCTCCTTAAAATCATATTTATCATTAGATCTAAAGCTCTAATGGTTCAACCATCCAAAAATTGTAAATATATAACTATCTTGACCTTTTGTATTTGCTTGTGAAGCGCTTCGGTATCCTCGGCGTGATGTGCTCCATAAAACCTAAAAACACGTAAGCGCGTCTTCGTCGCTTTGCAGCGGCAATTCGATATTTCATGCATCTTCCACCGTCATACTATAAACAATTACAGATATTTAGTACATGCATTGTTAACTGGCGGAGCATGAGGAGGAATTAAAATCACATATCATACCCAGAATACCCAGAATCATATCATGCCAGTGCCTAACCCTGCTCGGGCGAGCAGCAGCGGCAAGAGGTTGCAATCTGCACTATTATCGCGCTTCGCTTCAACAGCCAGGAGCAAAGCGCTTGTTCAGAGATATGTGCCGAATCCGACGCTGATACCGGCATGTCAATCTCAAGCAAGGCGTTTGCACCAATCCGTGGCGCGACGGACGTTTGAACCTGCCTGGACTGAGGCGAGGGTTAAAATGCCTTGGATCGAGGCACTAAATAAACGCCGCGAGGAGGAGAAGAGGGCTGCGGAGACGGTGAAGTCAGGGGTGAAAGTCGATGGGGAGGCAGAGGCGGAGGCAGATGCGGGAGTGGTGGATAACGTAGCACCAAAAAAGATGGGTGATAGCTATTATCGAACGGTTGGTTATAAATCTACCGGTATCATCGAGAGCTTTCATACTGACTCTTGATACCTGGGTAGATCTTACCGCTTGGTCAGGATCCATGGCTGTTAGATACCTATCTCAATGCTTCGGGTCATATCCGGTATGCGCCATTCCGATATTTTATCTGGTTGACGATTCTAACTGTATTTTTTTAGGATGGGTTCTTTACTCATGGACCTTGACGCACTGGCGGGCGTTGTAGGCTATAGGCATACAGGTGATGGCCCAACTATGGTGACAGCAGCAGTGGATAGAATCACTATTGAGCGCCCGCTAAAGGAGATCTGCGATCTTGAACTGAGCGGGCAAGTCACTTATGCTACGGGCAGGTCAAGTATGGAAGTTTCTCTACAGGTTGCGAAAGCCCCTACCCTTCCAGATGCAGTTGCGAAGCCTGAAGATGTCCTGATTACGTGCGCCTTTACAATGGTGTGTTTGGACCCGAAGACGAAGATGTGAGTTTCTCAATGCTGTTTGGTGATGCATTAGTTTTGAATGGGTGTTCATAGGCTAATGGGTGGTATAGGCCTACTCGGGTTCCACCCTTGCTGGTAGAAACGGACAAGGAACGTGAGCTGTTCAAGAAAGGGGAGCAGAATTATAATGCCAAAAAGGCATTACGGTCACATAATCTGCAGGCGAGCATGCCGAATAGCGAGGAGAGCAAGCTCTTTCATGAAATGTGGTCTAGACAGTTCGGATACCAAGGTATGTCTACACTGTTATTTTTCCAAAGAAGTAATCTTGAACTGAATGATCATCCTAGCAGATCGGACACTAGCACAACGCCAACCTAAGAACGTTGTCCAGATGAAATCCACCATCCTCCGAACCGCACAGATCATGCAGCCCCAATACCGTAATCGACACAACTTCATGATCTTCGGAGGCTATTTACTTAAACAGACCTTTGAGCTAGCATTCTGCTGCGCCGCATCCTTCTCTCGCACCCGACCAACCTTCCTATCCCTTGACCCAAGTACCTTTGACAACCCAGTCCCGGTCGGGAGCGTGCTGTATCTGAAAGCCGCTGTTGTATATACCGATCCACCATTTACGGCGCCATCGTCATCTTCTTCTCCATCATCAGATACTGATGGAGGCGAGCAGACAGGAGAACGGAAATTCACCAAGGTTCAGATCCGGGTTGATACTGGTGTGAAGGATGTTGAACATGGGCCTAAGAAAGCCACTGGCGTCTTTAACTATACATTCCTGGTTGAGAGGGATATCCAAGTTATGCCGCAGACTTATGGGGACCTTATGTATTGGATTGATGCGAGGAGGAGAGCGCAAGACACCAACGCCAGTCTCTCGTCGTTTGTTCGCGAGTTGGATTCGTATAAGGGTATTCACGATGGAATCACAGGGTGAGGTTTAGGATATATTTTCCTTTACATTCATATAATTTCCGAGGACCGAGTTTAGTATATATGGGTGGTTTTTTGTTACTCAGTTAAGTACGGAGGGCTCCGCCATAAGTTTTGTCAAGACCAGAGTCTTGGCAGTTGTAAGGACATATATTTTAGAAGTAAATATGTATATAATCCGAGACAAGGGGATTGTAATATGGAAATTCTTTAATAAATATTATTCGGATGAGTAAGGAGAACTCGTTGTATGAATCTTGTTATATTTTACCACTAAGAAAGTACCATTGACAAAACTTTTGGTTTAGCCCTTCGTAGATCTCATGGAAAGATGTTGGAGCGGAAGCTTTAACTAGACCAAAAAGCCTGAACAGGCTCCTGGCTAGGGCCAGTGAGCACTGATAATCGAACGAGGCCGTAGCTAGACTCCCAACAAAAGACTTCAAAACATCTGGAGGATAGTATTCTAAGAACAATGCTCCGTATTGTTTCATTCCCTACAGTTGAGAAACCATAGATATGCCTGATCTTGACCTTTTCTTCTGTTGATCAGGGCGTTGATTTCTATTTTCTGTGCCGTGTCCACTTCCAACACGGAATATCAGTACATGGCCTGAGATTTCTTGCGTGGGAATTTCAACTTACGTGGGCAGGCTTCATCATCGTGATGAAGTTGCAAGATCCTCGCTAACTCTCGGGTTTCCGCCACCGCATCGGCGTCCAGGTCAGGCATTCTTTTCTCAAACTTTGTGAAAGGCCCGTCACGAATTTGCCTATTTTGATCTATTGGGGGCGACCCCTTATCCTCACGTTCGTCGTTCAGTTCACGAATCTTGCACTGCATCTCAATATGGATCTTAGATCTATACTGTATAATGGGTGGCGGTTTATAACCCCGGTCGGTATCCTTCTTGCGGATAATCGGTGCAGGTGGGGTCCTCTTCACTAGCCGGAGTGTCACCTTATCGAGGAAGAGTGGCTGGCAGTAAAGGGTCCAGGCGCCATCTTTGAACTGCATGAACATGGTGGACCAAACATTGAGAATGTTTCCAGTATTGAAGTAGTTCAAGCTCTCTGTATACTGGTCGTCATCGATGGCCATGACGACTCGTTTATGGAAAGCGGAACTCAACGAGCGCGAGTCGTGAAAGACTCGATATACTTGCTTTAACGGATCTGGCTGGGTGACGACAAAGGAACATCCACTAAAAGCACCCGTGAAAACATATTTATAGGTCTTTTCCCGGATGACAGGCGGGGTGACAAGTGTATCAACGAATGGGGGTTCATCCAGCTGTGTACTGACGTTGACATAGGGCAGGGTGAACGAGGCAATGACATTTGGGCCTCCGCTGGGGAAAATCTTGAGCAAAAAACTGTCATTAGTTTTCGGGACTGGTTCAAGCCCTACGAATCCGTCCTTCTCTTCTTGACCAAACTTCATGGCGTCGAGGACATAGTCCCCAAGGAATTTTAGAGGATCTTCTCTGAGCTGATGTATGATTTCGCTATGAACGTCAGAGTAAATCAGAATTTACCAAGGACGGATTCGTAGGGCTTGAACCGGCCCCGAAAACTAATGTATGAAAGCGTACCTGGGCACTCCTGTTGGTATTATATCGTCAATGTCAAGAGGTTGGTCTAGGGGGTCTAGCTTTGTCATTTTAAGAGTATGAATCCCTATAGTTAATGATTAATCAATGAAGAATAATATATGCGATTCTTCTGGATAATACTGACATTCACAAGTTTATATCCAACGTCCATCACTGCTCTACAGCTGTGAATTCTCCTTGTACGCTGTGAGATGCCTCATCCTTGCCCTCGCTCATGAGGATGCATCAACCTAGGCCTTTAGGCTACATCTTGCGGGGTTTGGTGGTTGGATGATAAATATTTTTCTTTTTTATGGATGACGTTGAGCTTATCCCTGAGTTCAGGCAGCCACGGATGTCTTTGGTTTCCAAAATCCAACGATTGCAAAATCCCTTTGACACGAAGAAAGAGTGATCCTGGTAGATGCATATACACGCATGCATCTGAGCAGGCTTCGCATTCTACCGGCTTCGTCAAAAAAGCCGGCAATCCGACAGGAAGCCTACACACGAAGTTCCCATCGTTTGCGCCACCAAACGTCTTGCAATATTCATACTAAAACTCCCTTCATCGGAAACTGCTTCTGTTGATGAGTTTGCGCTGCCTGATTCCCAGAGAAACTCACTATGGCTGACAAGTTCTACGTCTACTCATCTGAGAGGGTCAAGATTCCAGGAACCACTGGCATAGTCCTTCCACCAGGCGTGACAGCGAATTTTGTCTCTTACCTGAAGAATAAATACATCGTACTACAGACGACTCCAAACCCAGCCGCAGAATTTCATAGCGCGGATCCTTGGGCAGTCCTTCTTAAGAGAAACGACCAAAATTGTCATCTTTCCTTGGAATTGCAAGAGAATACTATTTCGCACTTCAAGTTTACTTTTGATACCATATGGCCGGTGAAATTCAGCTCCGCCGCGACTGATCTCGAGTACGCTTTCGGCCCTGATGCAAAGGAACTCCCAAAGCCGGGGATAGATGGGAAATCTGCCACACTCGCCTGCGGACTGCTTCCAGGAGAAGGCAAGCTTGACTCGAGGGTGGATTTGCTCTTTGACAAAGCTGGTCTTCGCGCCACATTGCAGTATCTGCCTCCTCTATTGCGCACTGCACCAGTCGTCCTCCCACTCGATGATACCAAAGGACAACTGAACGGGCTTTGGTTTTATTTCCGTGGTGACTTTGAGGCTGCAATGAAATTACGGTTTCAGTTGCCTGATGTAAAACCGCTTCAGGACGCTATTCAGCTCGGGCTCCCTAACTTCAAGATTCAGACTGCGGGGGCTGTGTGGAATAAGGTATTGCGAACCGATCTTACAAACATGACAGGGAATCAGATCACTTTCAGTTCTGCATGTGTTATTGAGCCAATTCCCGGGGGAGCGCCCATCCCACTGACGGCCGGCATCGATTTTAATGCGTCGTCGATAAGAATTGCCTGCGAATTTACGTCTTCAGACAGCTTAAGCCCAGTCCTAGATTGGCTTGAGAAGCTAACTTCACCGAGCAGGCTTACGCTTCTAGAAATACTCAATGTTGCTAAAGCGTCCGGAGTCTTTGAGGAGATCGCCTTACGAAGAATGGTTTTGGACCTTGATACCACTAATCCATCGAATCCAAAGCTTTTCAACGCCGAAATTGAAGTAGAGATCGCCGTTTCGTTTGGCAAATACTCAAAGAAGCCGGTAATATTTCGACTTTCATCTATTTGGAATAAACACCATGGTGCTTTGGATGCCATCACGGGCCAATTTAGGGGAGGTAAGCACACTAACTCCTATAGATACTGACATCAAAGGGGGTAAAATAGTACCCGTAGTTAACATATATATACATCATAGCGTCTGTTATCCCCCAAAGCCTAGCCCCAAGCTACGAGAGATGGATTGATCCACCACCATTCGCACAGTCACCCGCAACTTCGATCGACTTTATCAAGTTAATCCCGGGAGTCGAGATTGAAAATATTCCTGAAGGCATCCCTACAAATATGACCAGTGCTTACTTAACTGTCTCAAAGACATATCTGGCCGTTGGAGGGTCCCTCACCTCGGATAGGACACGCGAACATCAGAAGATTAGTTCAACCACTCCTGGACCGAATTTTGGCGGGGTCATCGTTGACGCTTCATACGACTGGGGTAAGATATCAGATTTTAAACTCAAGATCCAACTTCGTTTCATTAGCCAGCCAAAGCCTACCTCCAAACATAACGAACCGATACGATTTTCTGGTTTGCTATATTATAGCCAGACGAGCAAGACCTGGGAACAGGCCGATCATTACTTGCGCTGAGGTTTGGGAAGGGGAGCGGCATTTCACCATCATGCAGAATAGGTTTTACTTTGTTTTTGCTCGTTCTTTAATTTTTCACCTGGTATTGTAGTTGCACTAGTAGCATAGCCAGAACGCTGGCTGCGGATATCAAGTTCCGTTCTTGCCGTAATTTGAAATCATTGCATGAAGCAGCATGATCCTGCGCAATCAATAATCAAGACTCCCGTTAGCCCTTGCCTAGCTCAATCCTGGAAGTCAAGTTCAATGAACCTTTTAGGGTTTATCTGATCTGCGTTTACTGGGGTAGCGTTTTTTTTTTTTTTTTTAATTTTTTTAAATTTTTTTTTTTCATGGTTTTCAGTTGAGATGCCAATGTCTTGCATGACAGCTATATGTTGTTGTTCAGCTCATCACAACCCTCACGTTTGCGCGATGCTGATCTTTATCTCTTTTCTCCTCGGGGGACCATTTAATGTGAGTAGCGTGTTTGAACATGTGAATGAGGAAAGTGGCTTTTTAATCACAAGAGATTCACTATGATCTCTAGTTACCACTAGAACTAGATAATGTTGAAGATGGGAGTTGCGTGAGCCCCAGAGGAAAGTAGCAACATCGCAGAGGAAGAAATAAGGCCTAAAGAGCGTAAATAGCTGGAAATTAAAACATTGTTTTTTTAGATTGATTAAAACCACTTGGATATACCTTACCATATTGCTATTAATCCCAGATCGAGCGCTTCAGACGCGTCTTAGCACCAAAGGCTCAGGATTTGGTGTGAATGTATCAGACTTGTAAATTTCGGTGATTACTGGCTTCACTCGAACTTCACTTATATGCTCCGGGCTACGATTGACCTTAACGTTGGTAAGCATAAAGCTCAATTCCCTGCACAGTTCCACGCGGACCTCCCCCTTCGTGGTTCTGGGATGCAGCCTGATTTCCAACATTTTCGCATCGCTCGACTGCCGGGCAAAGACACTAAATCGCAAGTTTGACAGCATATTCACCTCCAGACTTTTGGTTTCGTTTGTCAATGGTCCATATGGCTGAGTACGATCACTCTGTGGTTTTCCCAGCGGGATAGAGATGCTGATGGACTTTAGTATAAAGTCATATGCAGGCCCAGGCAGCGTGATGCTAAATATCAGATCTTGTCTCAGCTCATCCTGCATAGGGATGAAGATACTTTTCACGTCGTCTTTGGTTGTAAAGGGTTTGTCCATTGACCAGACAAGGTAGCGGAATTCAGGAATACGGGCGAATGGCTGTAGTTCAGGTGCTGAGAGAGTTTGGGTATTGGATTCTGGCGACAATCTTTTGTCCATGCTGGGTACCGCGAATCCGACCGACGCGCTGAAATGAGCATGATTGTTTTTCTTTCCAGTACTAACTCCGGAGCCCTTCTGTGGGAAGATGACCCCACGCAAGTCAATCTGGAGTCGCCAGCTAGGAGTTCCGAATTGAAATGCCATTAGGGCAGAAGATGGCATTGTATCTTTGAAAAGTTTTTTGTCCATTTTACTATCAAGAACCTTGAAATAGTCCTCAGCGTAATTATTAACTGAAAGCGTTCGCACCTCGAATTTTGCATTTTGTTCGTTGGAATCCGCTTCTTCCCAAAAATAGAGAACCCCGTGATCAGGATCGATTTTGCCTTTCTCCCATTGTTTTTCGAGTAGGGGGAACAGGTATTTTTCTGGATCCATGATCTGTGGTTCTTCAATCGTATACGATCGTCTGTATCTCATATCGATACTTGTTGAACAAAGATCTCGAGCAGCCACAAATGTTTGCTGGTGTGGCGGCTGTGTTAAGGACAGGCCATTAAAGTCAGGCTCCGATGGTGCCTGCGAAAATAGACATAGCATAGTATCTGTGTTGACTACTTCATGCCGAAGAAGAATAGGTGGCTTCATCTGGCCAGGATCTCGACGTGGCTGTACCTCAACGATGAGGTCGGGGAATTTAGTGATAAGCTCAGATCGGATATAGCAACCGTATCGTGGCACAAGTGGTTTGCTGTTGATTTCATCAATGTACGTATCGAGGTACCTTTGTAGGGCATCCTTAATGGCTACTCTTACTCTATCCTCATCCTGATCGATATGGTTGGCTAGGCTGAGGGCACCATCGATAAGTGCATCCATCCAATTCCAATCAACCATAAAAAAACGCACTGTTTCCGGTGGCAGGTGGCTGCTATCTGTAATAAGGTAATGTGAGGGAATATTGCTCAAGAATAATCTATCGACCACCCATTCCAATACAGACTTCCAATCAGGAGAAAAGGGGGTGTTAAACTCATTGTAGGGTATAGCTGATGGTAAAGTGAGATCATCGGGATCCGGGGTACTCGCAACCTCGCGAGCGGCTTCTTTTAAATGATCAGACATCGTATGATGGAGATCTCTACCACAGTGTGATAAGTCGGCCGGCACAACCTCTGTGCGATGCCATCGGCGTGTCACCATTTGAGGTTGTCGCAACATATCATACGACGGAGGTGCGGCAAGCACTTTCACAAGGTCAGGAAGGCACGAGAGTATCTGCTCGCGCGTTTGATAGCCATAGGCATTTAGAACTCTTGTCTGTGCTTTATTTTTGGCGCGGTCAAAGATTTGTTTACGAAGCCGACTTATGCTGGCGATAAAGCCTTGGTCCGCAATAGCAATCGTCCGACCTATCTGCCAAGCTGCAGAATAGGTGATATCCATCAGTCCTAGCTGTCGGTCCAAAATCTGAAG
The DNA here is from genome assembly GCA_030789285.1 of Arthroderma sp. MBC 929. Taxonomy (NCBI): domain Eukaryota; kingdom Fungi; phylum Ascomycota; class Eurotiomycetes; order Onygenales; family Arthrodermataceae; genus Arthroderma; species Arthroderma sp. MBC 929. The sequence goes on along the minus strand of JARJUX010000029.1, from coordinate 32,164 downwards.
ATCAGTTCCGGAGTTTGAGAGAACCCGGAGAGTTGGGATTGGATGCTCGATACTGGCCGGGGTAAACGGCCCGCGCAATAAACATGCGGTTACTTCTCCGGTTTTTGCGCGGTATCTGGCAAGGGTGAAACCATCATGTAGCCTTTTTAGAATGCCATGCTTGGACGGCGTATCTGGAACTAATTTCTCGTCTTCGGTCGCGATTATTGGTTTCAAGACGTCGATATTGTTCCCCAAGTTCATGAACTGGTCGCTGATATCAATAGATTTTGGTGGGAGGCAAGTGTAACTCCAACTATGCAGGGATGATAATGCTACGTATTGAACATCCTGTTCAATAGGCCACTTAATTCTTTGCTCGACATTTTCGATGGACACGAGGTGAGCATAACACGTTGTAGGCTGCGTGATAGAGAATGGACCAGTCCGGTGTGAGAGAATAACCCCAAATGAAGCCTGGTCATCCTCGTCGGCGCTTAGAGCGGCTATAGCCATGTCTTCAGTATTTATCGTACGCTTGTGGGCAAGGAACCGGTAACGAGATACGTCAGGCAGCATTTGGTCCGGGCTGGGCTTGCCATTCTTATCATAATTTGTGAAAAGGCTTCTAGCCAGATGGGACGGGAGGAATATTACGTTAGTTGTAGCATCTTTGTCTGTCTTGGGGTCGGCTACTGGGTCATATTTCAGCGGAGTCTTCGTCTTTCGAACTTTGTTCACATCTGAAACTAGCATATTCACTGCGAAGTTTGAAGACTGTGTGGCCCCATTCTTCAGCTGGGTGTCTTCAAAGATATTCCCCGGCCCAGAGAGGTCGGACTGCGGGAGTCCAAGTTCATCCTGAGTGAAAACGAGAACTGCGAGCCACGGGACTCGATTCCGCTTGTAATCATCACCTGGGGTTTCTTCTGCCAACCAGCTTCCTTTTCTTTCCCAAGGGAATGTTGGCGTTCTTAACACTACGTGCGGTAGGTTTTCAACTGTTTCAGTGTGCCCTTGCGGCGGATATGCGGAGTAAATTTCATTCTCTGGCAAAGAGTAACGGGGGCCTATCACTTCGAATTCTTGAATTGGATTCTCATTCTTCAGAATATGTTGTTCCGCTGGTTTAATAGTGACGTCCTGCGCAACCTCAATCTCATGAAGTCCGCCCTGAAGGCCAGGTATATAGAAAGAGTGTAGGTGTTCATATCCCGGCCTCAATGCGCCTTCTGCGATGGAGTTGGTTAAGTAACGCCGCAGTCGGTGGGCATGGCGAAAGACCAGGCGCCGCGGAGGGATATGGTTCCCTAGGTACGGCATGATGGCAACGGAAATTGGCGATAATAGTATTTATTCGTTCAATATGAGAAAAAGGCGAACATTACACTGGAGCTGCGCAGGTCGATTGGCAAACATCTCCGTAGAGACCATAAATACGATGCAGCCATAGAAGAATAAGCAGAAAAGCCGTGCACGAGCGCTGCAGTCGTTGTTGGTGTCATTCCAGGGAGGGGTTATCGAGCAGTAGCTTTTGCTCGCAAAAAGAAAAGTCCCCTGATTCTGCATAATTAGCCTTCCCCGGGATGTTCAGAACGGCTCGTCTGAAGCACGACCAGGGTTTATTTTCAGTTTCATTTTGCATTCTCAGACCATGGATATATCCTTGGGATTGTAAACATGACCGACGTGTGGCTGCCTGAAAGCTGGAGCACCTAGAGAATGCTTTGCTACTTCGTATTGACACGTCATGATACATCCTGATGTTGTCATGTCTGCCAAAAGTAACGAATGTCAATTGTAACTGGAGGATGGTACAGAGTATGTAGCTTGTAGTCTCTTGAGAGAACGATGACCTACGGACTTGGGTAGAACGCGGTCCGGCTAAAGAGATTACATGACTTCTGTCACGCGACGCGTTGGTGACAGCTTCATGTTTAAATTGATTGAAGACACAGAATAACCAACAGACACACGCAGATTCATTGAACCAAGGAACGCAAAGCTAATCAGAGGGAATCGAATCGACAAAGTTACTAAATGCTCCGATACAGAAGTCCATCGTACCCCACACTTATGGAATTGTTCAATTACCCGGCTCCCGTTCTACAATTGGTCTTTTCATCTGTAGATACCCTTCAACGACTGTTAGGGGGCCATTTTCAAAACTAGCTTTACTATCTATTTTCCCCAGGTTAAGTGCCATGTATGCCGTTTCCGGCTCGTTCTGGCTCTGGTTTGGGATGTAAGGCTGAAGCCAGCTCCAGTCTGCGACGGAAACTGCAGGCAGCCTCACGGCCGATTTCTCCACGGTTTGTTTTTTATCCGAGAGCTTGTAATTGGATTTTAGACGATTTGGTTCATTATAGGGAGTCACGTCTTCCGGGACAACCAAGGGACCGAAATGGAAAAACGCTGTCATCTTCTTCATGGCTGATCCCCATGTCCATGTGGGAAGCGTTAGGGACTCTATGGGTAGTACGCTTGAGTACACATGGATCGCAACAAACGGGTCCATAAGCACACCGAATGGCTTGAGCTTTTTATTACGGTCGTTTGCGAAGGTAGCAGCTCTTTTAGCGATATCCGTGTCACTATAAACGCTAGGGTCAAGATAGTATGCGGGGATGTGCGGGAAGGTTGTCTTATCGATCGGACGAACATTGGGGTTTGATTCAACCGGGAAGTGGGTAAACAGCTCCTCTGTGATGATCTCATCCCTCGCACTCTCGGGCTGAATATTTGCATTAAAGTATGCAACTACCCCATCATGCGGGCGCTCCTTGTCACCCAGTTTCATAGGGAATTCGTATTGCGTCTGAGTTTCTCCGGGATCGAGTAACACATCAGGCGGTAACATGTCTTGTTGGTCCCCAACTGTGGATTGGTTGGACTTGGGACTCGATGCGATCTCGAGGGACAATCCGACGCTAACAAGCGCGAGCGGTTTACCAACCAGTGAGTTTAAACACTCGCCGTAAGCACTCGGAGCTGTACTGACGTGTTGGACAGACTTATTTATCACTTTAATGAAAGCTATCAAATACTCCCGGCCATCATCTGATTTAGTAAAGGTCTCGATAAGATTATCAAGCTGGGGAGATGACCCCGGCCCATCACTGGGAGGTGCAAATGGGAGCCACTTGGTCTCCCTTGACGAAACGCCACTTGTTGAAATGCGTACTTCGCGGTAAAATGTACCGTCAGCAAGGAAGAACTGAATTCCAAAGTCGACGTAATTAACGACAACCCAGCCCCAAACTGGCTGGTCCCATTCTGTGGCTGGTTTCCAGTACGATGTGCTCTGTGATTCCTCGTCGTGTCGGATAAACGACATGTTAATACGGCAGGGCTGGTTAATTGCTGGCTGGACCTGCATAAACTCACACCTATTATTCGGGGGTGTGGGTTTCCTCACGACGTTGGGAATGGAATCGGTGCTCCCTGGAAGATACTGCTGTCCTACGACCTGGGGCTCATAGTACTCGCTAATACAGGGGTAAAGCGGTGGCGGCCCACTCTTTCGTCTCGCAGGGTCGATGGCACTAGCAACTTGCCCAAATTTGTCGATGATGTTAAGTTTTGTGAATTTAAACTGGCCGTGAGTTGCTGGTTTGAAGGCTGAATATTTGCTTTGTTCCTCTGAAAATCCAACAAGGGTCCCGTAGGGAGTTAAGTCAGTTTCTGCTCCCATTTTCGCGACATTGTCCTGGCCCATTCCGGCATTTTCGCTCAAGGTGTATGCATCTTTGAGAGGCTGAGGGTCGGTTCCTGGATATCTGACGGTAGGTTTCAGATGGTTCCCGCGTTCAAGTGTTAACAAATGGTCTGTGAAACCATCCAATGCGGAGGATAGAAACGGAAGGCTAATCACATCTTCTAGTAGTTTGTCTCGTTCCGTCGACGTAAGGTAACGATTCAAGATCTCAGGAGGAGTAGTTGTGAAGAGCCTCTCGATTTGAGCATGCAGTGAAAACGCCGGTTGTGGCAGCAAGAGAATACGCCCTGATACAGTCCTCGAGTCTGTAATTTGGGGCTCAAGATCATACAAAGTAACGTTCTCAGAGATGGCGTATCTAAATTTCCGCTGTTGGTACTCCCTAACGCTTCGCTCATCGAGCTTCCACATATGAAACGGAATATGGAAATATTCGGCTTCCCATTCTATGAAAAGCGGGAACCAAGGCTGTCTCCCTTCCCAGCGATCCCTGAATATCCCCTCGTGTTTATCATGGTAAAGTGCTTCGACTTTCGAAGTTTGTGGATGAGAACCACCTTGAGCGTTTCCCAGAAATTCTTTCACGAGAAAGCCAGCCGCTTTTTGAAGAATACTTCCGGGAAGCAGCTTAATGTACAATTGCATGTCTGGCGGCTCGGGCTGATCCGCAAAAGGGATCTGTGAATCTAGGCGAACTTTGAGTTTATCGAGGAAATCGTGCGGCCAACCGGCTCGTACACCGCCAATAAACATTGTCGGATCCCGTTGCTGGTAAAACCCTGGTAGAGTAGTTTCCTTCGGGCTTATAAGAAGTTCGGTCAAAGTTTTACTAATTTCTGCGGATAGCTTCGCCAATTTAGTTTCGAGTTTCTCAAGGAGCCCCCTGGTGTCGCTTGCTCGGTCACGGTACCAGGGATCGTTGCGTCCATCTTTATTTTCAACAGCAGTTACATACTTCCACCACCCTGAAAACATACCCCACTGAGTTTGCTGATAAAGCCTCGTCGCAGAATCCTGCATAACTTGAAGCTGGTTGAGGGTTTCAAGAAGCTGGCGCTCCTTCTTCGTAGGCGGGACTGCGGGCTTAGTGGAATCAGTCTGAACTACCCATTGTTTCCCGCCTGCGAACCTGGCGAAGTTGAAGTTCTGGACCTCATCTTGCCCTGCCTGCCTGTCTTCGACGCTGTCACTTTGGCTTCTTAATAAATCACCTAGTAAGGCAAGCTTCTTTTCAATATCGTCATCTTTGAACGTGCGAACATAGGTGAGCAAGGAATCCAAGGGAGTAGTGCCAACGGACACAGGCGGATGGTCACTGCTCAATTCTTCTGCGGACTTATCCGCTGGCACACGGGGTCTAGTTCCGTTTGCAGTGTTCCATTTATCACGCCACTCGACACCATAAATCGCTCCGTGGCAGACGATCCGTGTATCATCTTCACGGTTTAGCCACTTTTGAATGTCATCTTCAAGCGAGTGTTGCAGTGACATTGAAAGTCCAGCCAGCCGTTGCTCTCGCTTCATGCCTATTTCCGTTAAAGGGTCATCCTTTGCATCTGAATGCCACCCCAAAACATAATAATCCGCAACGGCTTCTGTGAGTGCCAGTTTTTTCTCTCCTTCATGGTACGTAAAGCGGTCAAGCATCGAAAATACTCCTCCATTATGAGGTTGGTAGTCCGCGAAGAGCTCATTCGATGAATTCAGTAAGTTCAAATCTACCCGTTGACGAACGGTTTCACTCCATTTCTCCGCATCTATGGAGCCTCCGACAAACACCTCAGCCTGTTTTCTTGTTTTGAGATCATCCGGATCACGTTTGTCGGTTGCCGATAAATAAGGGGATACATCGACTTGCAAGTCAACGTCCTCGTCAAGGTCGTCAATCGACCGCATCCAGTCGCTTTCGACAACCCACGCTTTCACAGGCTCAATATTTGCACTCGCCGGCTTAGTGGTCGCGGCTTTTGGGTCGAGTTTACGGAGAACTAGCCAGCGGTTTGGAACTGCCGGAAAAGTTATAGCGCTAGGGTTTGTATTACCCGCCAGAGGAGCTGGAGGGTGTAGCCCCATCTTCCTAGCGCTTCGAGCACTTTGTTCATTGGTCGCTGCGGCACCTGAGCGGTATGGACGAGGGACCATCCAGTGTAGGTAAACACCCTGACGCTCTGTGCGTGTCATACCAGTTCCAAGGTTAGTTATTCTAGGGTTGTGACTGCTCGGGGTTGCATTGTGCAGATCGGTCTGATTGAGGACATCGCTCTGAAGCTCGAATTCTTGAAGTCGGAATGTATAATCTGGCTGGGTGATTGGAGCAATCTTTGCCTGATTGCTCGCCCCATCGCAGGTATCTTTGTTGAGCACAAAAGCGTCAAGTTTCACAGGGATTGAAAGAGCAGAGTCCTCCATACTCTGAAGACAACTTTTCCGATAAGCCTGGTTGAGGTTCTTATCATTCAAGGGAATAGTAGTTGAATAAATAAAATGGCAAGGTAGACCACTTCCTGTCAACGGTGGGTTACAATTGATGGCTTTATGGATAATAAAGAGCTAAAGATGCTCTCGAGCATCTCCTGGGAAGACAACTAAACATATCATAGAGTTCAGCAAAGCCGGGGCTCCCTGACATTTGCAGGAGAGCACCTTGCTTCCCCGGGTAGTCGAAGCAAAGGCGTTTTTACAAAGCCAGCTGCATGTTCACCCCACATTGAGCCATCTATTTTTCAATATTAATTTTCATTATATTTTGTTCTCGCCCGATCGACGTTCTGGGGCTGGCTGGATGCAGGGATATTGACAGCCGGCACATGCTGGATGTACCATACGTACATGTTCCTGAATGGATATAGATTGCGGAGTATAAAGCCCCAATCCCATCCCCATGTATCTGCGGCTCTCGGCTTCTTGTCATCCTGCAGGTTGTTGTCGATCGAAGGGGGCGATTGGCTTCAAGCTATGCAGCTATCCGTCATCTATACTAGTTTACTGCATACAACCAGAACGGCCTATGTTGCATTGAAAATCCAGGGATTCTCTCGCGTAATCATCACGGTTATCAACAGCTGAGAATAACCAACCCCTCATCCTTTCCAATGAATACATAGGAAATGATATCATGGCTGGCTGAGCCATGTTATGTCGGCTGATCACCACGAGCATCAAAGGATGGCCCTTCGTGATACTTAATCCCCCTCCCGCCAGCCGACCTTTCCCAGATCCAAGTACAACAACAAGTTATTCCTCTTATCAGTATATATCAAATCGACAATGTCTCTTACGGCCATCCGCAGCGATGCTCCAAAACGCACAAACGAGGCGTTGATATTCACAGTTACAAGAAACCAACACCTTGCCTTGGAAATTTGGGATCTTAAGAACAATAAGTCTGTGCAAAAGCTTACAGACCATAATTTCGATCAAGGACGCATAACCCAACCAGGGCAGATTTCGGCCACTCACATTGGTGGTGCTTCCGTAAGTACTGGCAGTTCCATGATGACCCCCTTACACATGCGTGATAATGTGCTTAGCGGTCTCCTATAGATTAGTGTTTTTGGCATTGCCAAACAAAAGGTCGAAACAAAGGATGTTAATGTGGTGACTGTATTGAGTCCAATTTATACGCCTATCGAAGAGCCCAATAAGCCAAATGCTCTCGTCGCAGACCATGTCGGGCTTGCTGCCATGTATGACCCAGTGAAAGCCATTAATTACATATACTTCTTACAGTAAGCAAGCTTATGATATCTTTTCGCTGCCCAGCCGACCTCCTGGTCAAGAATCAATATACTCACTTACTCATGTTCAGGGGAAATGCGCAGTCGGACCGTCCCAGCATTATCGAATCGGGCTTCGTTAAAAATCGATTTACCTATACCCCACTAGAGGTTGAGGAAGACAAGAGGCCTATCAAACAGTCTCGCATGAGCGTCTGCGACGTCGGTGACAAACGAATTCTGGTGTATCAAGGAGAGGCAAATTATATCTGGACCATAGACCCTGACACGCTCGAAAGTAAGTATATAATCCCTAATCGATGATATGATATTTGGTTCTGAAAACTATCTTGTACCCTAGCCGAGGAAATCCCTTCAACAGATGGGATGGCCGAAGGTGGCCCATTAGTAGTACTACTTCACCACACCGTACTTTTCCTATACTACCGAAATAGGAGGGGTTATTTGATTCGCATAGCAGCTGTTGGTGGGCAGTGGACTACCTCCAAAGAAGTGCAGAGAGACCCTCTCATCGATCAGGGCTCTGGCCTTGCTGCAATCTCCTTTGACAATCAGATACATGTCTTCTTTGAGAGCAATGGTGTCACCAAAACGTTCGTTGATACCCCCACGGTGGTACAGGGAATGAGCAACGGGAAATCGTAAGGTTTTCTTCATGTTTCCCAAAGCAGTTTACTATTTGCATGGGATAAATAGTTAGGCTTTACTACGTACGTTCTTCATACTCTAGATATATCATCTTAGAGCAGTCGCAAGTTGTTTAGGACAGATTACGCCTTATACTCAACATCCAAGTATAAACCTATAAAGTTACATTTACCTACCTCTCTCATAAGACTGATACAATTTCATCGGATCAAAGGCACACAGAGTTTCGGTGTAGCTATGCCAAACTGTAATGATCTGCAATCCAATCTACTCGCGCTGGTAACGAGCATTTGATTATTTGATTATTTGCTTAAACCTGCTTCATGTCCGACCCGACTACTTGCCGGCATTAGGTATCTCGTCTTGCATGGTTCTCAGCCAGCCCTCGCAAACTGGCTTCAGGGATTAGATACGAATCCCATCATTTTCAAAGCATGCCTGTTTTTTCAAACAGCATTGTCCCCGGCTCATCATGCAGACCTCATCTCGAGCCGAAAGCAACGATCGCCGGATTTAAAATCCATTCTTCTGTTAAATTTTCGTGGCAATCTTTTATTGGAAGTTAGAGACGTCATCATCTGCAAGTATGGATGAAGTAGACATTGCGGGATTTCAAATTCCAGTCCTAAGTTTTGGGATATTCATTGTTAGGGAGGCATATGCTGGGGAAGCATGTTCCTTGGAGCATACGGGCTTTCAACTAGCAGGGTTAAACTAATTTCATCCATCTTCCCGTATTATAAGGATTGACATTCAGTAAAACATATTTCCGTTGCCCCCAATAGTCTCAAAAGCAACCCTCTATAGTATTTTATATCTTGAACGAATAATCCAAGGCACCCTTTGAGGAGCACCCGAGTGCCAAAGGCTCTTCTTCGCAACGATGGATAACCCCAGTGATGGCTCTAGCTCAAAGGTCGGAGCAAAAGCCCAGAGCTCATGGCTTCTGAAAGCGCGGTTGGAAAATGTATATGCATCGACGTTGGCCAATTTTTTTGATGACGATATTCAGGAATCGGTGGTCTCAGTCTTAGAAGATATTATGATCCGAAGCGTTGAGATAACTTATACGTATCAAAACAAAGTTGCATCGACCCTAACGATCAAGGGAATATTGGCGATTGGGCCCCTTGACTTTTCGCTATCATATATTTATTCCAATGGAAGTTGGAGTTTCGACGCTTCTGTGGCTCTTGCTCCTGGTATAATCCAACCTACTACTCTTGGTGACCTCTTGAAGAATCTTGCTGGATCTATAGAAGATCTCCCGAGCTTTATCACGGATATACAGCTCGATGTTAAGGAAAACGCAGCAGGCTTTCGCATCAAGAACGTGGGAGAGAAAGGAGAATCAAACTTAGTGCTTACGGCATGGCTGCAACTAGCGGGATTCAACTTTTATTATATCCAGTTCCGTGGGGTAGCGAAGCAAGGCGTGAAGACTCCTCCGATGAAACGAATATTCATCGCATCTTTGTCTAAACTACCTGCCACGAATGTCCCACTCATAGGGGAGTTAGCCCAGCCCTTCGATGAAGCACTCTTCGCTTGGGTCCAGTCACCAGATACTGAGGGCCTGACAAGAGGGGACATCGCCATGGTTAATAAACAACTTCCGAATGGAAGCCAACTTTTGTATAAATCGAACAAAAAAGAGCCAAAGGAAACGGATATCGTGATCAAAAAGGGTATGCACTTTATGCTCATACTAAAAGACACTCGGGGAACGCCTGGCGTTGTCCTCGATTACGTCTTTGAATCTCAGAAGAAAAAGTCGTTGGAAGCCTCCGGAACGAAAAAGGACGATCAAAACGATAAGGGATCTGCTATGGCTCCATACAAGAAAGTAATAGGCGCATTTTCTATCTCGAACTTGGGCTTCAAGTATTCAACTGGAAAGTCGGGTAAGGAGTCGATACTTACCATCAAAATCGACGCATCAGTCACCATCGGACCCATCGGATTTTCATTATTGGGGTTCGGCCTTGACCTAAATTTCTCTAAAGACCCAAACGGCAAGCCGTATACTCTCCAGAACCTCCCAAAACCCGGGGTTTCACTGGAAGGTCTTGCAGCTTCCTTTGATAGAGATCCATTAAAAATTGCGGGGATGCTCCAGCACGGTATCATCAAAGGCGGAGGCCAAACGGAAGAATATTATGCTGGTGGTATCATCTTGAGCTACTTACCATGGGAATTCCAGGCAGCGGGATACTATGGAATGATAGAACGTCCAAATGACAAGTTCGATTCCATATTTGTATACTGCCTTCTCAACGGCCCATTGATCACATTAGAATTCGCAACAATCATGGGGGTATGCGGTGGATTTGGATATAATTCGAACCTGACCTTCCCCACGCTGGAGACGGTCAAAAGTTTTCCACTGCTTAAGGATCCACCACGAGGATCCGCAGGCTCGAGTATATCGCCTTTAGATGCCCTGAACGCATTAATGGATAAGAACTGGTTTTATCCACAGCATGGATCATTCTGGATTGCTGCTGGGCTGACCGTGAAAGCCTTCGAAATGCTTACCGTCCAAGCAGTTGTCGTGGTTGAATGGAACCCTGCACTCAAGCTAGGGCTGTTTGCCATTGCTACCGCAGACATTCCCGGGGGAGGAAAGGGCCCACCAGCATTTGCTTACGTAGAGTTGGCTCTAATGGCTGTAATTGACCTTGAAGCTGGCTTGATGAAGATTGAAGGGCAACTCACTCCAGCGTCATATATTCTTCATCCAAGCTGCCATCTTCATGGCGGATTCGGTTTGTATTCGTGGTTTGACAGTAAGAATCCCCAACTGAGGGGAGACTGGGTATTTACAATCGGAGGATTCCACCCTCGATATACCCGCCCCCCGCATTATCCGGATCCCCGGCGACTCGGCATCACCTGGCAGTTCGGAGATGCAATATCCATCTCAGGCCAGGCATACTTTGCTATAACTCCAAAAGTCTGCATGGGCGGCGGCCGTCTCAATGTATCGCTTTCGCTTAACCCGTTGTATGCTTATTTCGATGCATATGTTGATTTTTTGATTAACTACAAGCCATTATATTTTATTGCTGAAGGCGGCCTTGCTGTAGGTGTCAGGTTCACATTGGATTTATGGTTGGTAACGATAAATATCGCCATCGAGATTAGCGCGAGGCTATATATTGCAGGGCCACCCATCCACGGCACTGTCCATGTTGACTTCTGGGTATTCGGATTTGACATAGATTTTGGCGAAGACGCGTCCGATGATCCACCCCCACTGTCGTTTGACGCCTTCGCTGAGTTGGTTTCGCAGTCCCAACCGGACAGTCAAAATGCGCTACCGGCACCGCCTGGACTACCTCTTGGTGGAATTCTGCCGCAAGAAACCGCAAAGGACGATGGAAATTTATCAAAATATCATGTCTTCGCGGTGGAGGAAGGGCTCATTCCAGGAGGTGGAACAGAAACCACTCCGAGTGGCGGTCGCTGGACCGTTCGTGCTGCAACTTTCGCCTTCGCTGTATCCTGCAAATTCGCCATCAACGAAGCAATCGTTATTACTGAGGCATCGCAACACTACGAGCGTCGCTGCTCGGGCACGAGAAACAAAATCTATTCAAAGCCGATGCAGTTGAGGGACAGTCTGACGTCAACTCTCAGGATCAATATTCGAGCAGTAAAGCCTCGGGCTCTCTCATATGAAACTCCTGATGATCCGGTATGGGAAGATTTTCAAGCAATCAATAAAGAGGTTCCACTTGCTTTGTGGGGTCAATGTAAGTCAACGACACCTCTTCTGGCCTGTGAGGCAAACTGTGACTGAACTTGTATTCTCCTGTGCAGATGACAGGGGCAGCGACCCCAGCAAGGTGAAAAACCCGGATGAACTCCTGAAAGGCACTCGCGAAAAGTCCATATACTCCCTTGTCGGCATTCGCCTCGCACGACCTAAGCCCCTGCTCTCAGTATATGATACAACAAAACCGTTCAATGTGAAGGTAATGTCTGTCCAAGACGTTCACTCAGATCCAAGTGAACATCCCAAATTCCCAGATATTCCAGCAGGGGAGGCTGGATTCCTCCCATCTCCTCCACTATCCCCAAAAGAACAGTGGCCTTTAGTCAAGGACAATTGGAAGTTGAACAAAGGAGAGGAACCAGTGACTCTATGGCTAGAGGTTGGAAAGCTCTTGCTCGGCTGGGAACAGGCGAAAATTGACACCGATCCAATAACCGGGAAGTATCCCAAAACTCTTGTCGGCGAAATTGAGCAGTTTTATCTTGCTCCCCCGCTCGTCAGTGTAGTTACATGATGGTACCAATAATGTTGGCAGATGGTAGTATCGTGGAAGCTTCCGGCAAAGCTATTCCATAAGGCAATATAATATAGTCCGTTAAAGAATGATCAAAGAAACCTCCAGTTGAACCATTACAAAATCAATAAAGCATCCGATGAAGTGAAGTCGCGGCTCCATGTTAGAAATTAAAATTATATCTCGAGGTTAGGCAAGATCAGGTCACATGTTTTTTCCCGCCATTTGGCTCAGCCTTCCGCGCTATTTTCAACTACAACTACAAACTAATAGCTAGCCTAGAGATCTGAGAGGAGAACTCTTGAGATTCTATCGCGGTCTCTATTCAAATACCCTCTCATAACATTAAGCTCTCAAAGCTTCAGCTTAAGTGACACCGGTTCCCCCAAAAAATTCCATCCCTCATACATACATTCCACCACCAACCTTCAGAAGATATGTCGCTTCAAAACAGATGGCATCTCCGCAAAGTAGCAGAGGCCTCAGCTCGGTCCTGCATGATATGCTATAAACCGTCTTCCAGCGTCCTCATCACACCTGACAGCAAGGTGGGTTGTCTGCCTCCTTCATTTCCTTAAGATACCCGCTGCCAGCGCCTTTTTTTCTATGCATTGAAAAGCCCGTCCGGCCTCTTACCTTGTTTATCCCCGTTGTCTGGTTGAGCGAGGCGAAAAAATACACAAAGTCGGAAAGAACAAGGTCTAAAAATGTAATATCCAGGATTATTTCTACGTATGTCCCATCCATCTTCAAGACAAGGGTTTCTGCTCCCCCATAGTAGACGAGGCGGAGGTAGCCGCAAAGAAAAAGAAGGAAGAATTGGACCGTGAGATCGAGAAAGTGAAGAAAGAGTACGAAGAAAAACAGCGGAGGAAGAAAGAGAAAAAAGCAAAGGATAAGGATAAAGAGGAAAAGGACGGGAAGGATAAAGATGATGATAAAAAGAAGAAGGATGACGAGGACGAGCAGAAGAGAGATGAAAAGGAGAAGGATGATAAGGTGAGTGCTCATTATGCTGTGGTGCTTTGGCTACGCGGATGAAAAAAGATAGAACGTATCTCCTAACTTGTGGGTTTAGATCAAAGCTATTGAATCTTCGGCAGATGCTACGAAGGCCGCGGAAGATGATTCGCCTAGAATCTATTCTTTACACAAGTACGTTACCCATATGCGTTCTATTCTTCCGGCATGGGTGCCAGGAGATTTGTGGGCTATACTCCCTTGAAGCTACTCCTCCATAGCTTCTTCTTTTTAACATAGACATGGCAGGAATTTCTATCAAATGCGTATCGACCGACTACGAAGTATTGAGACGGCGAAAAGAAACCAACAGCGACTTCGGGATGCAAATTTCTTCCCATCCACGCCAAAGTCGGACTTTTGAGCTGATAATTACTGTCAATGAATGATTGACGGCCCGCATTTAATCGATGATTGAGATCCCTAGCGTAGGCACAAATTTTGGGTCTAGTTCAGGCATTGTATTGACCCTAATATAAAGTTGTAATTCATACAGCGACTGAATAAAAAATAATGGTAACTTCACGAAATTTCAGGACAAACTTATGATCGATTAAACCCAAGGTACGCTGAAAGTTTCTTTGCCCTGTTTGTATAGTGGTTATTATGTGTGCCTCGTATCCCCGACAGCACAAGGTCGCTGGTTCAAATCCAGCACAGGGCATTTGTTTTTTGCATTTTTTTTGGGCATTCCGTTTCATAAAGATACTCTCTCTTAAATTGATGTCAAATGAACAAAACTCAGCGAATTGAACGAGTGGGCGAAAGTGCTATACGTGCGCCTATTGAAATCGAGATGGCTACCGAAAAAGACGACCATCGACGATTGCCTGCAGGACTGCAAGGCTACCATTCAAGGTCGGAGCCACGCCCCCAGACAAGGGGAGGCCGACGTTCGTATAGACCGACAGTACTGTCCCACGATCACCTAGCTTGGGCGCAAGTACAGCAGTTGTGAAGAAAGCATTATTTGAACCAGCATGGCGTAGGGTCGGCCCATTGCTCCAGGGTATCATGCTGCCATCGTTGTAATACCACCCTCCCAAAGTATAACTATCCGAACCATTTGATGGAGAATACGGTGTATGTAGCATCTTGAATGTCTCTTGGCTGATATTTAGCTGTGTACGGTGGCCATTGAACCCATCGATATGCAGCCTAGCAAAAGCAGCATACGATTCCATATCACAATGCACAATCGCAGCAGGCCCATAGGCTGGGGGGTAGTCTCGAAAATATAGCGGTCCACCAACAGGTATGGGATTCGGCCTTGCATCTGTTTCATTCTGAAGATAATGCCCCCATGGATTCTCGACCGATCTTTCCGACGACTCTGGCGGTGTTCCAAAGCCACAATCCATCCCTAGCGGTGTGAAGAGCTCATCGACCATGATTTCCTCCCAGGAAGAGTATTTTGTTCCCATCAGGTTTTCAACGATTCTTCCAAGAATCACATAATTGGTATTGTCGTACAGAAACTCTCCCGGAACTCCGAGGGGTGCTTCGCTGAGGGCGAGTTCTACTATCACGCTACGGCCACTGACGGAGTCCAGGTGGTAGAGAAAGAATTCAAGGTCTGCAAGAAAGGAGCCACGAATTCCTGACCGGTGTGCACCGAGCATGGCGATCGTAGTATTACGGTGGCCTTCAGCTATCTTCCCAGCTAGCTCTGGCAGCGCGTCTGGAAGCGTGGTGTTCCATCCTAGAACCCCTTGATCGATAAGCATTCCGATGAGAGTCGAAGTCATGGCTTTAGTATTTGAACCAATCTGAAACTTATCTATGCTTTGGAGTTTGGCGTCATGATTGCCTATCTTGCGTAACCCCACGGCGCGCTTCTGCATTGCTTCATCCCTCATTACTGCTGCCGCGAGGCCTGGGAACCCAAATGTTGACCTGATCTCCTCTAGAACCGTGGAGTCCTGGTCCTGAGCGAGTGCTGGAATCATAGCTAGAAATAGCAGAACCATTATAGTCCAACTTCGCGCCATATTCGCCTATGTTTGTCAATCTTCTCCTTGGAGCAGCTGATGGGTATATATCTCAAACGAAACCCGAAGGCGTCTAGTGTGATGAGCTTTGGATGGGTGTCGAAATTGAAATTGCTGGTTCAAGTTCAGGTTGAGCAATTTCAGTAAGTTACACACACTACCAGTATAACCCACCTTCCCTAGGGACACCTGGCGGCCTGTTCGCCTGTACCCCTATTTCAGTACCACAGCAAAATGATATAGATGTGGTGCTTTGGCCCATGAATCTCTGAGTTTCAGTCAGCTTGGACCCTGCCCTTCACGGTATCATCTTAGATTCTTTATAGGTTCCGTATATACTCTGCCCAGCAACTTCGCACTGTTGCTAATGATCGGCTTACTTGTCGATGCAACAGTTTGCACACCGAATACTAAACAAGGCGGACCAAATCATTACGACCACAGGTCGGCAGCTCTATAGGAAAGCTTTTCAAAGGACGGATAAGAGCCGTAAACAAGCCATGTCAAGAGGTATTTTCCCAGCGCTATCGATCTTAGTTGGAATAAAAAAGGAGAGCAAACCAGAGAAGCTATAGACCTGTATGAGGCACGGGTAGGCATGAACTAGAGTTGCCACCGTCGTCTTAAATTCTTTTTAAAATCGTCCAAGGTCACCATCGCTCCAGCTATGAACAACATATTCTTCTCAATGCCTTGCGGCGGTGGTGGGACGAACATCCAGTCATGTTGTGAGCTGCATATGCTCAACCGCATGGTACCATCTTTTACAAGCTTCACGCAACCCTCGCAGAACCCAATTTCAAGGCAGTATTTGCAGAAGTATATATTGGAAGTTATGTGCCTTCTGCAGGTGCCGTCACACAGGAATACCTCTCTGTCCCTACTCTCGTCTCTTTCGATGTATGTAGATTTTCCAAGAATCTGATATATCGCGATGGCGTTGTCGAACTCACCTGCGGCCACAAACACCTGGGCAAGTTTGGCGAAGCCTTCAAAGTCATTATCCGGATCGTCATCTGACAGCATTTCAATTCCCTTCTTAATTGAGGGTCTGAAACAAGCCTCTGCATCTTCCTTTTTTCCAGCGAGACGGTACCATAGACCTAAGATAGTCCCCGGGGCGCTAGTACTAATGAAAGTGGAAGAACCGGATACGGACCGCACCTTCACCTTAGCTAGGTTTTCCAACCGTTCGATATGCTTATCAGCATCAGGGGAGCCGATTCCTGCATCAACAGCCTGTCGAAGTGAATGCCTGGCCAGTTGGAACGCTGCATGATCCTTTGCATAGGCTGGACCTGGGGCAGCAGCTTGTTTGGGCCTGACGAATATGCTAAAAATCCTTTCCCAAATCCGAACTGCTTTCTTTTGGCTGTAGGAGTCCCGATAATAAAGCCGTGCAAGGCAAAGCTCTAGTAGGCTTGCAGTCGCAATGAGCGACTCGTTTCTTGCTGCCCGGATTGCCTCACGGTATGCTCTCAATACAAAATCCAGCTCGTTGGTGTGGTCAATAGCACTTTGCAGCGCTACATGGAACGGCCCGAAGTTGTATCTCTCATTCCACAGCCATCCCGTCAGGCAAGAATACTTCTTGCCGTGAGGTTTCGATTTTTCCATATCCCTCAGCGTAGTGATGATGTCATCATGCAGGCCCCTTCGATGCATTTCTGAAATAAGATGGTGGGTGCATCGATGGCAGCCGGGTTTGGCGGCATGCGCATATTTATTGTATATGAAGCAATCTTCCTTTTCGCCCAGTGATCTGTAACAATCAGCTATCTTCTCTTGTGTGTCATGTAGATGGTAATTTATCAGCTGTAGCTCCGCCGGCTCGTCCTCGTCGTTGAGATCTTGTTGGTACTCTTTCTCTGTTATTTTATAAAGCTCAATTGCGTTCTTGTATTCGCCTTTCAGGAAATAGCATAGTGATGCCCCTACACGTGCCACTGTCATGGTTCCATCGAGCTCGAGTGCCTTATTAAAAAATTCTATCGCCTTCTCGTATATTTGTCGTGCACGTAAAGCCATGGCAACCCTACTATACCACAAAGCATTTTTTTCTAGATTTGCCCACTCGGCAATATCTATGATTTCTTCAGCTGTTCTACAACTGTCGATAAAATCTTTAGGAGGATCCCCCCTTTCGAGGCAAAGATAAACGTAGATTTGGCAGCAGCAGAAAATTGGTGGCCTGTATTCATCACATAGCCACTGTTCTGCAACGAATCTAGCAAGCGGCTTGAGTATTGTCGGGGCCAATTCAGAGCTAGTATTGGCGGATTTCTGATCTTCACACGACAACAGGTTTCTCAACTCTGGGTCGCTGAGCCACTTGCCAAGTCGCTCATAATTCTCCGGTCTGAAAAACTCATGCTGTGCCCAAGGCCCCATGAACGTCTTTTCGCGAAGCATTCTGGCTAATAGATTTCCAATCTGGTTTTTGAGCTGATCATCCAGCAGAGAGGGGTCAAGCTGCCTGAAGTGATACAGCCAAGTCGCCAGTGCATAGATGTAGATGCTCGCACTAGATTCCTTGCCTGACCTTTCTCTCAATTCGTCATCGCAGAATAGCTCAAAGCAGGTCTTTAAAACGCGAAACTTGGCTTCGTTGAGATTGACCCCAATATCAGGGTACCCATTCCCGGCAGAAACTTTGCCTTCGCTCTCGTTTAGAAAAAAGTCCCTAATAGACGCATGGCAAAATGTGACTTCAGTTTCAGTGGGATTTGAATTGAAATCCATTATATTTTCGACATCTTCAAAATGTTCGCCCTCTCCATTGCTTCTGGATTCATCATCGGAATCGTCTCCGTTGCGGCTTAGGAGATGGAGATCCGCAGTGCTTAAGCCATCGTCGCGGTTAAGGGTGAAAAAAGAAGCGAATTGCTTCCTTAAGCTCCCTTCAAGGTATATCACACCATCCCCGTCTGGTGACTTTACCCTCAATAAACTGTCTAGCTCGCCAAGAGTTAGAGGCTGCTGGGCACACGTTACCCATGCCAGAAGTTCATTCAAGAGTTCTGCTTCTTCCTCAACTAAGCTTAACGAAAAGTTTTTGAGGACATGGCGCAGCATTTCATGCAATCCTCTTGGGGCTTCTTCTAAGCAATCTCGTATTTTCGATTCACTTCTGTTTGTCATCAAGCCTTTCAGCATAAAGTCGACCCAAATGAACATTCCTTGGGCGCCCTTCGACAGTTTCGTGGTGATCTCGGCCCGCAGGCTTTTGGAAATTCTTCTTAGAATCCTTGACTTTCCAATACTAGTTTCAATATAACGGATGATATCGTGTGAGTTTTTATCTTCCGTCACATGGATTGTGGGCACTTCAGCCTCAAGAGCGTCGGAAATCGGGTCGCTGAGTTCAGGCCGCCCTACCAAAACTAACTGTATACGGGAACTGCTTGCTACTAAGACGTCAGCTAACAATTGAGGAGTGCTATACTCGGCTTGTTTTGATAGAGCTAACCTTGAGTGATATCTCTCATGAGGCCGAGGAATTCCTCCCTTTCAGCCTCATCCGCTTCATCAACACCATCCATGACTAGATAGACAGTACTCGCCAGATTCGCTTTCTTGATAAAAAAGTTGACGAACAGAATTCGCCACGCACTGGCAAGCGTGTCGATATCCATGGGAGACGTGCAATTCGTTGTGATGTATTTCGCATAGCCGGGGTCATTTTGGCTGATTTGGTATGCAGAGTCTCGAAGTGCTTGATGGAAAGACCTTGTTTTGGGATTGTCTTCCTTGAAGAAGAAATACCCGACCGAGATCAGGGAGGGGTGTTGAACTCCTTGTGGATGTTCATCTATGAGAAACGAGATTATATTGGACGATATATAGGATTTCCCAGCTCCAGGATTACCGGATATCCATAAAACGGGGGTACTCTTATCGTACCAGGTCTTAAAGGCATCCTCGTCCTGAATCCAATCGCCGGTGCCTGCAACCCGAGATCTGTTGATTTTATCGAACCAGTCTTGGGCAGAAACGGAAGGCTCTAGGACTTTTTTGAGCATGGATAGACTATCACTGCCCTGTTCTTCCCTGGCTGAGCCTTCAATCGTTTGGGCGAGATTGTTCAGCCTTTGTTTCAGTTCTGTCACCTCAGTGCTCATTTTTCCAACGGCCGCACCGGTTTTGTCCACCGCCAGATGAGTTGCATCAAGCGTAACAGAGACATCGTCAACAACACGGCCCGTCCTTTTTGCTTCTGTCAATGTTTCCGCGCTAACTAAACGGTCTTCGATATCCGTAAGACTTTCAAGTTTGCTAACCGCGCCCTGAATTTGGCCATCACTGCCAATTATAACATTCCTGGCAAATTTTTGGAATCTACCACGTTTAATCGTCTTTCCTGACAGTGCGAAGATTTCGATTAATGTCATCAGGATTTTACTAAGTTGGTCACTCAATTCTTCAGAAATCTGCTCTCTGTTGTAGATTCGCAGCCGAACAGTAAAATTCTGTAGCCCTGTCGATCAGTTGAGCTCGCTAACAGATCAGGTCAAGTATATTCCCGCGTCGTTCGTACCTTGAGTGAACCCATCAAATCTTGTATAGCATCGTAGGACGTAGACACCCCGCTTGCAGCACTGATCAAGTGGGATACCGCACCAAAAACAAGGCTACTGGGAGGGAAGGCCATGGACGCTGCTCCAGCAGCAGCAGGTCCGATATGCTGAACGGGTAGCATAGCTCCCTCGAGCACCTTGAAGAAGACATGATTCTTCTCCCGAAACTCCTTAAATTTGTCATCTCGCTGCTCGATCTCATTTATCAAGCCATCAACAGAAGTTAATTTGAGTAGTTCTAGATCATCCAGCTTCTTTTTCGTAACCTCTTCATATTTCCTAATCGCCTCCTTGTAGATTTCAGGGATTTGGTCGGTATTCTTGTTCATTTCGACATTCGAGGCTGAATAATGATCTGGAACAGAAACCCTGGGGAAGCAAGGCTGCTCAATTTTGCACGACGAAACTCCTCGACCTTTGGAGGGGAGATATTAATTGAGCCCCACTGTTGCATGATTGCAGCCATCCAGGCCTCATCCAATGCGGCTGTGTTGCGTTGACAGGCATCAGGTTACGAACTTCATGCTCGCCGGGCCCCCAGAGCAACTCTTCCTATCATCGTGTAATGAATCCAACTCATAAATCGGCCCATGGAGCTGGTTTGCAACATCCATAAATATAAGTAGCCATACGCACCGAGATCAAAATCATTGTAAGAAAGTCCATCCTTCACAGTCTGTTGGCAAAACGATGCCGTTGAACTCGGAACCGCGCTAAATCAAAATCATGCTTGAATTAGACGAGTCACGTGTAATGAGGCTGACTCTCGCCCCACAAACTGTCCGAGATATAGAGTCCACACGTGGTACAAGCCCTTAAAAACTGACAGTCTCAGAGTTTTGTCGGTGTTAAAATTGAACAGGATACATCTCATGAGGAATAAAAAAACAAAACCACATCAAGAAGCTGGGCACGAAACCATATCAAAATGCGAAGATTTGCTCAACCAGTCAATTCTTCCAAAGCTAAGGTCTTAATTCATAGTGGTTTATTTACGGATGATTGACGACAAGGACAACAATTCAGTTTCCACGTTCTACATTGCCTGCCAAAAGCTCTAACTCCGCCTCGACTTCTATCACTGCCGAATCTGAACGGTTGAAGCCAGTGTTCTCAGAAAGGAAATGTTCCAATTCCCTCTTCGCAGCGTCCACGTTCTCCTTGGTCCGCTTGCAAAATCTCTGCGCAAACTCTTTGTGCACAGCCGGCGCATTGTGTGATAGCTCAAAGAAGGAACGCTCGGTCGAGCCCTGGACCAAATCCGAGATACACGTCTTACCGGTCCTCGCCAGCTCTTTCTCCTTGAGAACAGCTGCAAAGTATACCCTGTCCTGCGCGAAATCAAGATAGGTGTGCTCCGCAGCTAAGTCAGGTGGAGCGAAACCGGGGATGTGACCGATAAGCTTGGGAAAGGTTGCCCATTTCTGGAGCGGCTGAGCAAACATAAAGTCCCAGTCTATCAACCTAATGAGAAAGGATGCTATCTTCAGTGCCCGAAGCTTACTAGGATGCATGTTTGTCTTACCCTGTGATATTCGAGTCTTTATCAACAATGATATTCGCACTGTGAATGTCGGGATGAACGACTGCCCAGGGGCTAGTATCATGCTCGGCAACAACATATCGATCAACCATGGTCCGCTGAATGAGGTTGTCAATCACCATTGAAATCTTCTTTTGGCGTAAGTTTCGTCGAATCGGTCGATCTATACTTTCCTTTAACCAGGCCGTGGTTGTGACTGGAGACTTATTGGGAGTCCCACTAGGTACACCTGTTTTCAAATCAGTATCTGACTGGAGTATAGCAAACGGTGCCAGGCATACCATAGAAGAGTATGTCGCTACCAATAGGGTCCTTAGACAACATGTTCAACATCAGATCGGCAATCTGATCCAGCACCTTATGCCTCACTGGAACGGGCGGCTCAGTCAAACTCCATGGCTTCAAGTGGCTCCCGTCTAACCAATCTATCAGCATGTAGGCAACGCCGACCGAGTTGTTTTCTTGGGAGCCGCAGTCGACATAGTCGTGAACGCGGGGTGCTGGAATGTCAGGATGGTTGCGTGCCAGGTACTCTAGAGGCTGAAGAGAACTTTCATAGAAGGGCCCTTCTTGATCAAGAGGAACTCGAGCTGCCCAGGTAGCTCCATCGCTGGGAAAGTAGATTTTTAGGATAATCCCGCCGCCTGTCTGGATAAAATCATCGACAAACTGGCACTCGGACCCATGGGCCAGTAGAGTCGCTCTCTGTAACAAAGCCACTCGATCAATCTTGCTTCGAAGGGCCTCTGAGTCCATGATTTCCACACGTCACTACTGGGTGTTCGAGGAGTGCTTGAAAGTTGTACAGTATATCCTGAAGGGGGGGAAAATTATTCCGTTTAAGCAATTCCAGTACCCAAAAACTACAAAGCGATGTGCCACCGTGAAGTGGTTGCCTGGATGATTCACAAGAGCCGCATCCGCATTGTTCTCATGCCGCGCTTATGCCGCCAATTGTCTACGCCACACACCTCATTATGTTGCATGGATGGATAGCATTGTGGAGGCAACTGTGCCGGCTGTGCCATCTGGGCCTTGTCGTTTTCATCTGCCAATGCAACTAAAGCAACATTATACACGAAGCAGTGAGGCTCCATGGTTGCCCCTAAATGGATAGTTTCTTCCCACGAGGTACGTACCCCCAGGGCAGCGTGTTGGGACATCAGCCAAAGGGTGTCTTGGTCCTTGACCGGATCGCATTCAAAATCAGCAGGCAGACAACGATAGGGCCATGGACCGGTAGGCGATGGCTATGGTACCGGCTATCATGGGGCTACACATGATTATATCTAGCTCACTACATCTTGAGCATAGGACATCAATGCTGAGGAATAGGGAAACTCCCATAACCTTGATGAAATGAAAATGAGAAACAAGATACCAGACCTCACCTTATCTTCTCTTTCATATGACCTTGGTGATAGGTTACCCCAAACCAGTCCACTCACTTCTTTCAAAACCCAACGGTGGAATGCATACCTGGATTGCTGGAATTTGGTAGAATGGATTTCGGGACCTAGGAAAGCCAACTTCAAATAGATTTCCACCTGTAAACATGACTGATCTAAATATATCCATTATAAAGACCCCTTTCCCCCCCCAGAGCCACCACCACCACCCCCTCCCGTCCTAATCATTCCAGGCGGTAATCTAATTCCACCCCCGGAAGTAGCCGCTCCCTTCTTGACAGACGAATCAACCACGTCGACCCTTGCTCTTGCAACAGATATCGCGGGCACGATCCACGCGCCGCAGCTACAGGGCATACCGGGCCATGTGAATTTACCAAGGTTAGCCCCACAAGTCTCAGTGGGACAAGTGATTCTACCCGAGAGTGGGGATTCTGTTAAAGGCTCTAGCTCAGAGTCGGCTTGGGTTGAGGGGGAGGTATCATCTGGAGAAGGAGAGGGGAATAAAGAGGGACGCATCCAGGTTAAGGGATGTAAGAAGATATGGGCGCAGGATGTCTTGGCGGGGGAAATGGATGGGGCATGTTGGTATTTGGATCTACTGTATTTCGTAGACCCGGGGACATGGGGTATTATAAAGGGTGATGTTGCCAGTTGCCGTCTATAATGTTTGTTGTCAATTACCGTGTGTAATGTAGAAGTAGGAGGCGGAAACGTATTGAGGGGAATTTTACTTACCGGCATTTCCTACATCGAATCTCAGTCTGGCTGTCGCCGTCATTGCTACCTAAAGGACTACCTTGGCTTCCAATCCCTTGGTCTTCGAATAGCACCTCATCAAGCCCCGGCCCCTTTCCACATGCCACGCTCTCCTCTACTGATTTCTGATACAGCCAGCGCTGATATAATGGATGGCCAGCAACGTCATCAGGGCATCCCATCTGAGCATATAGTTCCAACTGGGCCATGAATCCATCGTTTGGCTCACACATTGGCCGTGACTGTCGGACAAAGTCTAGAGCTTCCTGCGGATTTAACGCCCCAGGTTGGCGGTGGAGAAGATATGCCAGACATACTGTAGCTGAGCGGGACTTGCCCATGGCACTGTTGTTGACAGGGTTAGCATTAGCATACCGAGATAGCTACAAGAACCTAGCATTTTCCAAAAACGAACAAAGAAGAAAATAAATGAAAAGGAATAAATAGAAAAGCTAGAAACAGCTAGAACCGGGCCAGGGCAAGGGGTAGAGATAATTCAAAGGAAGCGGGATGATCACGGGCAGATCAACCAAGTCGCCGGCAGTCAAGGGAGGGTGGTAGCTATCCCTGAATTTTTACGTGATATAGCCCAGCTTCTGAATCCTGACATCACCACAGCGTCAGGTTGAGGCTGAATGGTAAAGAGCTGACACCCAACAAGGAGCTATGACCTTGAACAAGGAAGCAAGCAAGCAAGAAATCCCTCAAAAAATAAATAACCAAGAAATAGGGGAACATCGATGAGAAAAAAAATCAAAAATAAGGAGAAAAAAGGTCCCTCACCAATGAACAAGGACGCCACCGCCCCCATCTAGGCCGGATTGAATAAATTGATTCGTAGCAGGGAAATGCTGCATGAGATCCTCATCATCGATGTCATCGACGGGGATATGTATATGGTTATCAAAAATCTTGAACCGATCTTCATTTACATTCATCCGCAGTACGGTGACCACATGGGTGATGTTTGCTCTCTTGATGGCAGCCGAGTTACTCAGTGACATAAGGCTGTCACAAAACTAGTTAGCAGACTAAATTCACAATCCTAGATGGGCAGGCTGCATTGGTTTAGGGAAATTTTCAACGAACCCACCAACATAGAGATTCTCGTCTCCAATCTTATTCATAGCCATGACGACAGTCCGAAGGTATTGATTATAGATTATCACCTTATTCCCACCAAAAGGGTTCTATGCATGGAATGAACAAGAATGATATTTCTTTCCTTTTTCAGATAATCAACTTCACCCCCACTCGTATATCGTATCAGATCAGAAGCAAATAAATGTCCAGCTTAGCTCCTCTCTTCAGTGGAAAACCCTTTTCAAAACCCTTGTCGTATCAACGTCATAAAAGATTCGGCCCCTCTTCCCAATAACCAACAATAGTCAAGGTTGCTCGTCTGATATTGAACTTTTGATGTCAAAAAAAAGAGGACTGTCTGGAAAGCCGCAGAAGCGAAGCAGAGCGGCAGAATACGTGCGGCTCCACTTACCTCTCAGCCAATGGTGTACTCAGAGTCGAAGGCGGTGTGGACCTGCCGACCCGCTTAGTCATCCACTGCGGGGCATCGCGTTCAGGCAGCCTCAAAATATTTTGATAAAAGAACGCAACGATATGATGATGATGGATGATTGATGGATGAATGGACGAGGGGCTGACTGGCTGGTCCAAACTTACAAAGCCTGTAAAGATGGAAATAGAGAGTATCTCAATGTCCCCATGACAAAAGTCCACTCCCCACCATAACCATAACTGATGTATCGTCATGTTGTCATTCCACAAATGAAAAACCACCTTTTGATCCTTCAGCTACCCTACCCTGATCTATCTCGCGATTGGATTCGTCTTTCTCACTCGATGTATGTCTGGACCTTCACACCCCCTAGCAGCCCTTGCCCCCACCCTTGAACTCGATATCCAAACCAATGGAAATGTCGGGTTATGAATCTGAACATAGCCCCGGATTCATGTGGAGATATGCAAAGATATGTTAGGAGATACTACGTCGAGAAAAGGGAAGTCAGTCAGGGAAGTTGGAAATGGGGGGTCCAGACACATTCCAGCGTTGTACCACGGCCCGTAGTTCTGATGTTAGCGCAAGAGTATTTGTCAACCAGACGCGGCGATCGAAAGGGTCGTTAACTTAACTCCAGCCCAGAGTATCCATATGTAAGTGCATATTTAGGGCTGTAGGGTTGGGTTGGGGGGCGACTCATTCCCACGCAAGACACTCCATGCACGGCTATTGGTCCATGGTGGGAAAGAAGGCTGGTGTATCTTGGTTTAAAGGGGGAGGGGGGGTCCTCCAGAAGGGAAGCATAACGCAAGTAATTATATTGCTACGTATGCGTGTACGTATGTATGTATTCGGTCAGTATTAAAGGCTACGGATAAGATATAGATGCATGATGCGCCAATGTGTGTGCATACATATATGTACGATGTACGGCACATCCTTCAAGCCAATAATGGTGTCTCCACAAAATGCTTGATGGATGCTTTTTTTTTTCTTTCTTCCTTCCTCCCCCTTCTTGACTCTGCGAGGTCGGGGGTGCTCAGCGGTCGATGAGGCTAGAATTTGAGAGATTAACGGTCGCGTGAGTGATTAAAAATAGATTAGGCGATCCTTCGACTCTTAACCGTTGTGCTGTTGGGCGTACGAAGGATCTATGAACGAGGATACGGCGAAAGGGAGAAGAGAGAGACAGAGGGGGGGAGAGAGAGAGCTGTTGGTCCGAGAAGGATACCATGCAAAGTCCATGTACGCGGGAATCCTCTCTCCATGTTTAGTATGAGTTCTTGCATGGAAAGGTCGATGTACATGGACCCGTGCATCCACAGATCCATTGGTGTATACGCCCGGCTCTGTTGGATACGAAATCAAGAAAAGGAAAACCGCCATCATCGTCAACTGTGCAATGATAACGGCTGTACAAGGTCAAGTTGCAGAGGCCTACGTAAACATCTGCAATCTTCATATCCATAGTTATCCATCGTCTTGTACCAAGTTTCATGTTCGAATTGAGGACAAAACTGGGAAGGCAATGAGTCTGGCGAATGATAGAGCAGGGAACTGAACATCCCCGCCATATTCCCTTTAAGATCTACTATTATTTAGTTCTTGTTGAGATGTGACCAGCAGGCATTGTATTTGCAGCTTCGTCCGTGTGCGCTCTGCTCGCTGGCGTCGATTCTAGAGCGGAGAAAGGCGTATCTGCTGTATCGGCCCGTAATTTGACCCAAGATGGCGTGTATTACAGGGGAGTATTCGGTTGTACTGGAAATCGCGTGAGAGGAACAGACTTGGCGTTTCAATTGCTCTCTTTCTGTGGATTTTGGAAGATGGCTGGGGGATCAAAGCAAGTCGCCGTGCGTACATTGATGACATAGCTATACGGTAGCCGCGCAAGTCTGGATGGAGTATATGGTGGAGACAGGGCAAAGCCCCTCAGAGCTCATGTTAACTCCGTCCATTAGCGCAGCCTTTTCGTCCGAACATTACTTATTTCCAAGAGAACTTGCAGCATCAAAGGAAGGAAAACATGCGCGAAATCCCGCCCACGCTAGGCTAGGCGTGCTAAGCTAGGGATGTTGAAGGAGGCGGCTTGCGCTAAGTTCACAGGTTGCCAACCCCCACCTAGCAAGCCTATAAAGGCAAGCTTATGTATGGACAACTGAGTGCAAAGAAAGGGCCACAAAGATTGTACAGGATGAGGTGTATGGGGTAGCTAGGCTGAAGAGAGAGAGCTGGGGTGATACAAGATGTCACCTGTCACCAAGAGAAAAAGGGTGTGCGTGTAAGGAGAGAGAGGAGACTGCTGGAGAGGTTCTCTTGCGTGAGGGAGAGAAGTAGAAAAAAGAATATATCTTTGTGCTCTCTCTCTGTGTATGTGTTCTGGTCTGCTGTGTGACAAAAACATTCATGAGTTGTCTTTCCAACAGGGCGTCCCGTTAGACCGTCCCGGACTCTCCATCGTTGCATCATCAAGCTCTCTTCTTCTGACAAAGGTTTAGCTCCATCAGTGTGGCAGTGCAATGCAAGATGCGAGATGAATGTCCAATAGCATGAAAGATTCAACCGACAGGCAGACAGATCAGTGGGGAATAACAGCAACAGCATCCAAGGACATGCCCACACAGCATCAGGTGTCCAGACGTCATCGACTGGAAAATTCAAGCTTCACAAAGGGCAACCGGGCTTTTTCTTCTTCTTTTGTTTTTTTTTTTTTTCTTTCTTTTTTCGTTTCTTTGATGCAGTGTAAAAGGGATTGTTATGGATAGATATATAGATATCATCCTGTCTTTTTTTTCGGGAGTGTACGACAATCGACTGTCCGGCTTAGTGGTTCCTTGTGTCCCTACATATATATCTCTTGATTCAGAGAACGGAGTACGGACTCCGTAGAGAGGAGTCGTTTTTTTTTTGCGTATGGAACCCGGATCATCCCAAGGCAAAAAAGCCAAAATCAGCCCAGCCAAGACAGGGCAGACAGGACAAGCAAAACACTGGAGTGTCAAACACAGGCAGTACTTGTCAAAGGAGAGGGAGAAGAGGCAGAGAGAGGAAAAGAAAGGCGGGCCGTTGCTGGCTGGCTGGCTGGCTGGTGGGCAACGGCGACTGGGAAGATGAAGAAGCGCATCCTTGTAATATACACCATTACCACTTGCTAGTGAGGACCACAACACCCACCAATATGTACTCCAGTTGAAGTCATTCTGCAGAACTTGAACAGTTACCAGTAGTGAACTCTCTCCAAGTATTTGATATCATATCTGTATCTAAATGTATCTGTTCTATCTTTGTATCCCCTGAAGATGTGCGACAGGCTGATTTTATTAGCGCACGCCCTACAGGGTTTTGGTAAATACGATACACGGGACAGGTATGTATGGTACGTATACCGCCTTTCTAGTCACGTGTATTCAAGCATACAGCAAGTCTGAGAGAGAGAAGAGGAGAGAATAATACAGATAGAAGCAACTCCGTATCTCTCGTATAGATATATATATAGAGAGAGTGTGTGTTTGTCTGCGTGTGTGATAGTACATTTTCCTCTGGTATGCTGATGCTGACATATATACGACCAGGCAAGGCGTATTGTAATTTCAGCCCTACCAATTTTATTATCTTTCAGGGCTTTTTGGGCGTTCTCCGTGGTATTTTTGGTAAGGCAGAGCAGACAGAAAAAAAGTGTTCTGGAGGAAGAAAAAAGAGAATTAATTCCACTTCCCGCCTTTTTCTCCTCTTCTTTCTCCCCTCTTCTTATATTATTTTCCTCGCTCTTTTCTTGCTCTTTTCTACCTTTCTTCTTTTCCCCGTATATCTTATCTTATATCGCTGCTTTCTTTTTCTTTTTTCTTCTTCTGCCTGTTTCTTGGGTCCGACCTTTCTTCATACAACCTTATATCTCACCTGCATAGAACGTACACTCTTACATCCTGACATATTGATATACTGCCTTGCGCGCCATCCCATCTCTTCACCCCCATTCTCCTCTTTCTTAGCCTCATTTGCGCCGACTTGATGTTTGCCGCTGCCTACAGAGCATCCCCGTCAGCTGAAACTTGTGGGACGCGCAGCCGTCGCCACCAACATCGCCACCCCTTCTCACCAACAGCAGCAACACTTTCTGTTTCTTCTTCCTCTTCCACTTTCTCCTCTCCTTCTGCAAACCTCGACCTTGTCTCTCATCCTCCTCCACCACAACAATCCTCGCCTTCCACGCTGTCGTCCCTGTCCATTGACTGTGCCGCCATCCACTCTGGCCTCTCTCGGACTTACCCGATCACTCCACTCCTGACCTGCGCGATCAATCGTGTCGTGGATGTTCATCTACTCGTGGCTACCTATGGTTGAGGATGGACAATCCGCCCTCGGCACCTCCACCTGCGATCCGTGTCTCTCATTCCAATTGCGAGCCTGATCTAGATATCTCAGGCTACCCTTCTCAGCCTCTGCCGATCCGTTCCCTAAACGGGTCATCTGCACGCGATATTTCCATTCCGAGTCCTTCACTTGCTTCGTCGCCTGGTCCAATGGCCATTCCCAATTCAAAGCAGCCCCTGGCACCGCCGCCACTGCCTCCGCCTCGATTTATAGAAGACCTCGCCCATGGCCACGATCCGGGCTGGAAATGGAGCAATTCTTTCGAAGAGAGTGCTATGGGTTCCTCTACCGCCAGTCCCAGGAACAACAGCAGCAGCAACAGCAACAGCACTCTGGCTCCTATCAAACCAAGCTCCAGCCTGTTTGGTGGTCACACTCGCCCTCCACTGGTGCGACGAGACGAGACCTCGCTGTTTCAACCAGATGAGAAAAATGACAGTGAATCGGATGTAATTGGCCTTGGCCCTCGTCATAGTATAGGAGAAGGCACTCTCTCCAAGTCTCACTCGGATTCGGTATTCGCCTCGCCTGAAAGAAAATTCAAATCGCAGTCGCTGGACGCTAATTTCTCTGGCCCTTTTGCATCTACCCTGCGTGGTTCACGGTTAGTTGTCTCATCACTTGTTTATCTCTCCCACACTCACTCACTCACTCTCTCCTTCCTGCTATCTTATCTTGTAACTTGAAGAGTGTGCTCAGCAACACTCATGATATCTGTTTGACTGCTGCATACCTTTCTGGATCCTTTTCAATCTACTGGAAGCCTCTACGTATTGTCTCTTTTGCTTTGAGAGATGGCCTGCTGATTGTATACACTTTCCGACCCATTAGAATGGGGTACTGTTTACAAGGGGAAAAACCCTTGTCGCAGAAAAGTGTGGAGCGCTCGTCCAACGCCTATGACCAACACCTCCTATCCAAGATTGGCGGCCCGACTTCTCCTCCCCGACAATCCTTGCGAATCGGTACGCCCTCGGTTCTCCCTTTCCATCCCAAGCTCAAGTCGAGTGTGTCTAACTTATCGATTGGAGACGCAGCGACATTGAGCCCACAGGACGCATCTTCACGATGGAACAGCAATCCACCTTCAGCAAGCATCTCTCCGGGCACTAGGGGCAATGGGTGGACCGATTATGTCGGTTTCCGAGGCTCGCGGAAGGACAGCTCTGGGCACACTCCGATGGAGATAGACCAACCGAGTCAACCCAGAGAAAAATTCGGAGGTTTGCATGGACGGCATGGAGTGGAGGAGCAGGAAAGCCTACCAAACAGATCTCAGAGAGGGAGCTACGACCATCCGATTTTCCCGGACTCAGAAGAAGTTGTCATGGATGATGTAGGAACGGGGTCGCGTCGTGCTAGCGGGCGTGATAGGACGTCTTCGTATGCGGAAGGGATATCTCCTCTATCAATGCACGGAATGAAACGACGAGCATCTTCACCACCTCAGGCGATGGTTACCACTGATGAGACACCCGGATTCGCCCCACCGTCACACAATAGCGATGCGGAACCCCGGAGGATGTCTGGCTTCCCGTTCAACGGCTGTACATCTCCAGGTCAACGCTATCAATCAAGCCATGGATCTGTTTCCTCCGCCTCCTCTGCAAGTTTGCGAACCGGTTCATATGCGTCTTCTGCGGGATTGTCAGTTGGGGGTAGCAGCATATCATCTTATGACAGACCGTCTCCCGGCGGTATATCACCTACTTCGGAACTCGATCATTCATATGAGAAGGGTTTCGTAAGCCCTGGGACACAGATACAATCTGCTATTTCAACTTCTCGCCCATCCCAGTACCTTGAGTCGGCTGACATGAAGAAGCCGCTGATCGCGCGCAAGGGTACCATGGCATCTCAGAGCAGCTCTAGCGTATCCAAACACAACCCTCCAAGAATGGGACGCTTGTTTATATGCGAATGTTGCCCTAAGAAGCCAAAGAAGCTGGATAGTCTGGAAGAGCTACGGTAAGTTGATCTTAAGAACCCTTCCTGTAGCTTAATTATGTTGCTGATTCGCTGATCCTTTATCTTACTGCAGGGCTCATGAAATGGAGAAACAATACATGTGCCACTTCTGCAACAAGCGATTCAAAAATAAAAACGAAGCCGAACGACACCAGAATTCTCTCCATCTAAGGCGTCATTCTTGGTCTTGCGCTTCACTATTGGGTTATGAATCAGCTTTCCACCCGTCAGCGTCTCCTTCATACCAGACTTCCAACGGCCCGTCGCACGATACATGTGGTTACTGTGGAGCTGAATTTACCAATTATCCACAACCCGAATGGGACCGTCGAGTCGATCATCTAACTAATGTTCACAAATTCGGGGAATGCAATCAAGCAAAGAAATTCTACCGCGCAGATCACTTCCGACAGCATCTCAAACACAGCCACGCCGGGTCCAGCGGGAAGTGGACTAATATTCTGGAAAACGCTTGCATGAAAGAAGAATTGCCCATCGATGGCGGCCTCCCTAGCATTGGGGAGCAACCCGGCGGAGCAATGGAAAGCCCCCATTCAATACCAAAAACGGGAT
Organism: Arthroderma sp. MBC 929; assembly: GCA_030789285.1. Classification (NCBI taxonomy): domain Eukaryota; kingdom Fungi; phylum Ascomycota; class Eurotiomycetes; order Onygenales; family Arthrodermataceae; genus Arthroderma; species Arthroderma sp. MBC 929. Next base: position 57 of record JARJUX010000029.1, on the reverse strand, counting down.
CGAGGACTTCACATACGATCGACGAGGTTGTTGAAGAGTCCTGACCTTCCTCTTCAC